>CATKUP010000624.1:0-107000 GCA_949786385.1 Onychomys leucogaster
TACACTCTGCGTTTTGGAGGAAGCACGTTCTTGCTTTCAAGAGTCTCTTATAGAGCAGGAAACGTGACTGTGGTCAGTACAAAATAACGGTGTTTCCTACACATACAGACCATATCTAGGTCAACTCCTCTTCTGAACCTGATCCAAAGCACAGTTCCATTTACATGCAATGCTTTCAAGTTAAGAGCAAGAAACGTGTGAGCTTCGTGAACGATGTAGCTTCCTTTGAGCTGAAAAGTGACTGAGTTTACCTGAAAAGATGTCTTGCTTGTAGGAAGACACAGAGCCTGGGATTTTACTCCATTTCTGAAGGGAAACACACAGCACAGTTCTCATCCATGAAACACACTCTGCTTTAGAGCAAGAAGCATGGTCTTGCTTTCTAGAGTCTATAATAGAGCCAGAAACTTGAAAGTGTGCTCACAACAAAAGAACTGGGTTTCCTACACACACGGACCATATCTAGGTCAACTCTGCTCCTGAAACTGATACAAACCACAGGTCCTCTAACATCCAATGCTTTTCAGTTAAGAGCGAGAAACCTGTGAGCTTCGTAAACGATTTATATTCATTTTTAGCTGAAAAGTGACAGTGTTTACCTGAAATGATGACTTGCATGTAGGAAGACACAGAGCCTGGGATTTAACTCCATTTCTGAAGGGAAACACACAGCACAGTTCTCTTCCATGAAATACACTCTGCTTTGGAGCAAGAAGCACACTCTTGCTTTCTAAGAGTCTCTAATACAGCAGATAACGTGACTGTGGTCAGAACAAAATAATGGAGTTTCATACACATACGGACCATATCTAGGTCAACTCTTCTACGGAAACTGATACAAGGCACAGTTCTATTAACATGCATTGCTTTTCAGTTAAGAGCGAGAAAGGTGTGAGCTTCGTAAATGATTTATATTCATTTGAGCTGAAAAGTGACAGCGTTTATCTGAAATGATGACTTGCTTGTAGGAAGACACAGCGCCTGGGATATAACTCCATTTCTGAAGGGAAACACACAACACAGTTCTCATCCATGAAACACACTCTGCTTTAGAGCACGGAGCATGCTCTTGCTTTCTAGAGTCTCTAATAGAGCCAGAAAATGGAGGGTACTCTGAACAAAAGAACGGTGTTTTCTACACATATGGACCATAGCTAGTTCAACTCTGCTTCTGAAACTGATAGAAACCACAAGTCCTCCAACATCCAATGCTATTCAATTAGAGCAAGAAACGTGTGATCTTTGTAAACGATTTATATTCATTTGAGCTGAAAAATGACAGTGTTTACCTGAAATGATGACTTGCATGTAGGAAGACACAGAGCCTGGGATTTAACTCCATTTCTGAAGGGAAACACACAGCACAGTTCTCATCCATGAAAAACACTCTGCTTTTGAGCACGGAGCAGGCTCTTGCTTTCTAGAATCTCTAAAATAGCCAGAAACTTGAGGGTACTCTGAACAAAAGAACGGTGTTTCCTACACATACGGACCATATCTAGGTCAACTCTTCTTCTAAAACTGAAACAAACCACAGTTCCTCTAACATGCAATGCTTTCCAGTTAAGAGCGAGAAACTTGTGAGCTTCGTGAACGATGTAGCTTTGTTTGAGCTGAAAGGTGACTGAGTTTATGTGAAACGAAGTCTTGCTTGTAGGAAGATACAGAGCCTGTGATTTAATTCCATTTCTGAAGGGGAACACACAGCATAGTTCTCATCCATGAAACACACTCTGCTTTAGAGCAAGAAGCACACTCTTGCTTTCTAAGAGTCTCTAATACAGCAGGAAACGTGACTGTGGTCAGAACAAAATAACGGTGTTTCATACACATACGGACCATATCTATGTCAACTCTTCTATGGAAACTGATACGAAGCACAGTTCCATTAACATGCAATGCTTTCAAGTTAAGAGCGAGAAACATATGAGCCTTGTGAACGATGTAGCTTCCTTTGAGCTGAAAAGTGACTGAGTTTAACGGAAAAGATGTCTTGCTTGTAGGAAGACACAGAGCCTGGGATTTAACTCCATTTCTGAAGGGAAACACACAACACAGTTCTCATCCATGAAACACACTCTGCTTTAGAGCACGGAGCATGCTCTTGCTTTCTAGAGTCTCTAATAGAGCCAGAAAATGGAGGGTACTCTGAACAAAAGAACGGTGTTTTCTACACATATGGACCATAGCTAGTTCAACTCTGCTTCTGAAACTGATAGAAACCACAAGTCCTCCAACATCCAATGCTATTCAATTAAGAGCGAGAAACGTGTGATCTTTGTAAACGATTTATATTCATTTGAGCTGAAAAGTGACAGTGTTTACCTGAAATGATGACTTGCTTGTAGGAAGACACAGAGACTGGGATTTAACTCCATTTCTGAAGGGAAACACACAGCACAGTTCTCATCCATGAAACACACTCTGCTTTAGAGCAAGAAGCACGGTCTTGCTTTCTAGAGTCTATAATAGAGCCAGAAACTTGAAAGTGTGCTCACAACAAAAGAACTGGGTTTCCTACACACACGGACCATATCTAGGTCAACTCTGCTCCTGAAACTGATACAAACCACAGGTCCTCTAACATCCAATGCTTTTCAGTTAAGAGCGAGAAACCTGTGAGCTTCGTAAACGATTTATATTCATTTTTAGCTGAAAAGTGACAGTGTTTACCTGAAATGATGACTTGCATGTAGGAAGACACAGAGCCTGGGATTTAACTCCATTTCTGAAGGGAAACACACAGCACAGTTCTCATCCATGAAAAACACTCTGCTTTTGAGCACGGAGCAGGCTCTTGCTTTCTAGAATCTCTAAAATAGCCAGAAACTTGAGGGTACTCTGAACAAAAGAACGGTGTTTCCTACACATACGGACCATATCTAGGTCAACTCTTCTTCTAAAACTGAAACAAACCACAGTTCCTCTAACATGCAATGCTTTCCAGTTAAGAGCGAGAAACTTGTGGGCTTCGTGAACGATGTAGCTTTGTTTGAGCTGAAAGGTGACTGAGTTTACGTGAAACGAAGTCTTGCTTGTAGGAAGATACAGAGCCTGTGATTTAATTCCATTTCTGAAGGGGAACACACAGCATAGTTCTCATCCATGAAACACACTCTGCTTTAGAGCAAGAAGCACACTCTTGCTTTCTAAGAGTCTCTAATACAGCAGGAAACGTGACTGTGGTCAGAACAAAATAACGGTGTTTCATACACATACGGACCATATTTATGTCAACTCTTCTATGGAAACTGATACAAGGCACAGTTCCATTAACATGCAATGCTTTCAAGTTAAGAGCGAGAAACATATGAGCCTTGTGAACGATGTAGCTTCCTTTGAGCTGAAAAGTGACTGAGTTTACCTGAAAAGATGTCTTGGTTGTAGGAAGACACAGAGCCTGGGATTTTACTCCATTTCTGAAGGGAAACACACAGCACAGTTCTCATCCATGAAACACACTCTGCTTTAGAGCAAGAAGCACGGTCTTGCTTTCTAGAGTCTATAATAGAGCCAGAAACTTGAAAGTGTGCTCACAACAAAAGAACTGGGTTTCCTACACACACGGACCATATCTAGGTCAACTCTGCTCCTGAAACTGATACAAACCACAGGTCCTCTTACATCCAATGCTTTTCAGTTAAGAGCGAGAAACCTGTGAGCTTCGTAAACGATTTATATTCATTTTTAGCTGAAAAGTGACAGTGTTTACCTGAAATGATGACTTGCATGTAGGAAGACACAGAGCCTGGGATTTAACTCCATTTCTGAAGGGAAACACACAGCACAGTTCTCATCCATGAAAAACACTCTGCTTTTGAGCACGGAGCAGGCTCTTGCTTTCTAGAATCTCTAAAATAGCCAGAAACTTGAGGGTACTCTGAACAAAAGAACGGTGTTTCCTACACATACGGACCATATCTAGGTGAACTCTTCTTCTAAAACTGAAACAAACCACAGTTCCTCTAACATGCAATGCTTTCCAGTTAAGAGCGAGAAACTTGTGGGCTTCGTGAACGATGTAGCTTTGTTTGAGCTGAAAGGTGACTGAGTTTACGTGAAACGAAGTCTTGCTTGTAGGAAGATACAGAGCCTGTGATTTAATTCCATTTCTGAAGGGGAACACACAGCATAGTTCTCATCCATGAAACACACTCTGCTTTAGAGCAAGAAGCACACTCTTGCTTTCTAAGAGTCTCTAATACAGCAGGAAACGTGACTGTGGTCAGAACAAAATAACGGTGTTTCATACACATACGGACCATATCTATGTCAACTCTTCTATGGAAACTGATACGAAGCACAGTTCCATTAACATGCAATGCTTTCAAGTTAAGAGCGAGAAACATATGAGCCTTGTGAACGATGTAGCTTCCTTTGAGCTGAAAAGTGACTGAGTTTAACGGAAAAGATGTCTTGCTTGTAGGAAGACACAGAGCCTGGGATTTATCTCCATTTCTGAAGGGAAACACACAACACAGTTCTCATCCATGAAACACACTCTGCTTTAGAGCACGGAGCATGCTCTTGCTTTCTAGAGTCTCTAATAGAGCCAGAAAATGGAGGGTACTCTGAACAAAAGAACGGTGTTTTCTACACATATGGACCATAGCTAGTTCAACTCTGCTTCTGAAACTGATAGAAACCACAAGTCCTCCAACATCCAATGCTATTCAATGAAGAGCGAGAAACGTGTGATCTTTGTAAACGATTTATATTCATTTGAGCTGAAAAGTGACTGCGTTACCTGAAATGATGTCTTGCTTGTAGGAGGACATTGAGCCTGGAATATAACTCCATTTCTGAAGAGAAACACACAGCAGAGTTCTCACGATGAAATACACTCTGCGTTTTGGAGGAAGCACGCTCTTGCTTTCTACAGTCTCTTATAGAGCAGGAAACGTGACTGTGGTCAGTACAAAATAACGGTGTTTCCTACACATACAGACCATATCTAGGTCAACTCCTCTTCTGAACCTGATACAAAGCACAGTTCCATTAACATGCAATGCTTTCAAGTTAAGAGCAAGAAACGTGTGAGCTTCGTGAACGATGTAGCTTCCTTTCAGCTGAAAAGTGACTGAGTTTACCTGAAAAGATGTCTTGGTTGTAGGAAGACACAGAGCCTGGGATTTTACTCCATTTCTGAAGGGAAACACACAGCACAGTTCTCATACATGAAACACACTCTGCTTTAGAGCAAGAAGCATGGTCTTGCTTTCTAGAGTCTATAATAGAGCCAGAAACTTGAAAGTGTGCTCACAACAAAAGAACTGTGTTTCCTACACACACGGACCATATCTAGGTCAACTCTGCTCCTGAAACTGATACAAACCACAGGTCCTCTAACATCCAATGCTTTTCAGTTAAGAGCGAGAAACCTGTGAGCTTCGTAAACGATTTATATTCATTTTTAGCTGAAAAGTGACAGTGTTTACCTGAAATGATGACTTGCATGTAGGAAGACACAGAGCCTGGGATTTAACTCCATTTCTGAAGGGAAACACACAGCACAGTTCTCTTCCATGAAATACACTCTGCTTTGGAGCAAGAAGCACACTCTTGCTTTCTAAGAGTCTCTAATACAGCAGATAACGTGACTGTGGTCAGAACAAAATAATGGATTTTCATACACATACGTACCATATCTAGGTCAACTCTTCTACGGAAACTGATACAAGGCACAGTTCCATTAACATGCAATGCTTTTCAGTTAAGAGCGAGAAAAGTGTGAGCTTCGTAAATGATTTATATTCATTTGAGCTGAAAAGTGACAGCGTTTATCTGAAATGATGACTTGCTTGTAGGAAGACACAGCGCCTGGGATATAACTCCATTTCTGAAGGGAAACACACAACACAGTTCTCATCCATGAAACACACTCTGCTTTAGAGCACGGAGCATGCTCTTGCTTTCTAGAGTCTCTAATAGAGCCAGAAAATGGAGGGTACTCTGAACAAAAGAACGGTGTTTTCTACACATATGGACCATAGCTAGTTCAACTCTGCTTCTGAAACTGATAGAAACCACAAGTCCTCCAACATCCAATGCTATTCAATTAAGAGCGAGAAACGTGTGATCTTTGTAAACGATTTATATTCATTTGAGCTGAAAAGTGACAGTGTTTACCTGAAATGATGACTTGCATGTAGGAAGACACAGAGCCTGGGATTTAACTCCATTTCTGAAGGGAAACACACAGCACAGTTCTCATCCATGAAAAACACTCTGCTTTTGAGCACGGAGCAGGCTCTTGCTTTCTAGAATCTCTAAAATAGCCAGAAACTTGAGGGTACTCTGAACAAAAGAACGGTGTTTCCTACACATACGGACCATATCTAGGTCAACTCTTCTTCTAAAACTGAAACAAACCACAGTTCCTCTAACATGCAATGCTTTCCAGTTAAGAGCGAGAAACTTGTGAGCTTCGTGAACGATGTAGCTTTGTTTGAGCTGAAAGGTGACTGAGTTTATGTGAAACAAAGTCTTGCTTGTAGGAAGATACAGAGCCTGTGATTTAATTCCATTTCTGAAGGGGAACACACAGCATAGTTCTCATCCATGAAACACACTCTGCTTTAGAGCAAGAAGCACACTCTTGCTTTCTAAGAGTCTCTAATACAGCAGGAAACGTGACTGTGGTCAGAACAAAATAATGGTGTTTCATACACATATGGACCATATCTATGTCAACTCTTCTATGGAAACTGATACGAAGCACAGTTCCATTAACATGCAATGCTTTCAAGTTAAGAGCGAGAAACATATGAGCCTTGTGAACGATGTAGCTTCCTTTGAGCTGAAAAGTGACTGAGTTTAACGGAAAAGATGTCTTGCATGTAGGAAGACACAGAGCCTGGGATTTAACTCCATTTCTGAAGGGAAACACACAGCACAGTTCTCTTCCATGAAATACACTCTGCTTTGGAGCAAGAAGCACACTCTTGCTTTCTAAGAGTCTCTAATACAGCAGATAACGTGACTGTGGTCAGAACAAAATAATGGAGTTTCATACACATACGTACCATATCTAGGTCAACTCTTCTACGGAAACTGATACAAGGCACAGTTCCATTAACATGCAATGCTTTTCAGTTAAGAGCGAGAAAAGTGTGAGCTTCGTAAATGATTTATATTCATTTGAGCTGAAAAGTGACAGCGTTTATCTGAAATGATGACTTGCTTGTAGGAAGACACAGCGCCTGGGATATAACTCCATTTCTGAAGGGAAACACACAACACAGTTCTCATCCATGAAACACACTCTGCTTTAGAGCACGGAGCATGCTCTTGCTTTCTAGAGTCTCTAATAGAGCCAGAAAATGGAGGGTACTCTGAACAAAAGAACGGTGTTTTCTACACATATGGACCATAGCTAGTTCAACTCTGCTTCTGAAACTGATAGAAACCACAAGTCCTCCAACATCCAATGCTATTCAATTAAGAGCGAGAAACGTGTGATCTTTGTAAACGATTTATATTCATTTGAGCTGAAAAGTGACAGTGTTTACCTGAAATGATGACTTGCATGTAGGAAGACACAGAGCCTGGGATTTAACTCCATTTCTGAAGGGAAACACACAGCACAGTTCTCATCCATGAAAAACACTCTGCTTTTGAGCACGGAGCAGGCTCTTGCTTTCTAGAATCTCTAAAATAGCCAGAAACTTGAGGGTACTCTGAACAAAAGAACGGTGTTTCCTACACATACGGACCATATCTAGGTCAACTCTTCTTCTAAAACTGAAACAAACCACAGTTCCTCTAACATGCAATGCTTTCCAGTTAAGAGCGAGAAACTTGTGAGCTTCGTGAACGATGTAGCTTTGTTTGAGCTGAAAGGTGACTGAGTTTATGTGAAACAAAGTCTTGCTTGTAGGAAGATACAGAGCCTGTGATTTAATTCCATTTCGGAAGGGGAACACACAGCATAGTTCTCATCCATGAAACACACTCTGCTTTAGAGCAAGAAGCACACTCTTGCTTTCTAAGAGTCTCTAATACAGCAGGAAACGTGACTGTGGTCAGAACAAAATAACGGTGTTTCATACACATATGGACCATATCTATGTCAACTCTTCTATGGAAACTGATACGAAGCACAGTTCCATTAACATGCAATGCTTTCAAGTTAAGAGCGAGAAACATATGAGCCTTGTGAACGATGTAGCTTCCTTTGAGCTGAAAAGTGACTGAGTTTAACGGAAAAGATGTCTTGCATGTAGGAAGACACAGAGCCTGGGATTTAACTCCATTTCTGAAGGGAAACACACAGCACAGTTCTCTTCCATGAAATACACTCTGCTTTGGAGCAAGAAGCACACTCTTGCTTTCTAAGAGTCTCTAATACAGCAGATAACGTGACTGTGGTCAGAACAAAATAATGGAGTTTCATACACATACGGACCATATCTAGGTCAACTCTTCTACGGAAACTGATACAAGGCACAGTTCCATTAACATGCAATGCTTTTCAGTTAAGAGCGAGAAAGGTGTGAGCTTCGTAAATGATTTATATTCATTTGAGCTGAAAAGTGACAGTGTTTATCTGAAATGATGACTTGCTTGTAGGAAGACACAGCGCCTGGGATTTAACTCCATTTCTGAAGGGAAACACACAACACAGTTCTCATCCATGAAACACACTCTGCTTTAGAGCACGGAGCATGCTCTTGCTTTCTAGAGTCTCTAATAGAGCCAGAAAATGGAGGGTACTCTGAACAAAAGAACGGTGTTTTCTACACATATGGACCATAGCTAGTTCAACTCTGGTTCTGAAACTGATAGAAACCACAAGTCCTCCAACATCCAATGCTATTCAATTAAGAGCGAGAAACGTGTGATCTTTGTAAACGATTTATATTCATTTGAGCTGAAAAGTGACAGTGTTTACCTGAAATGATGACTTGCATGTAGGAAGACACAGAGCCTGGGATTTAACTCCATTTCTGAAGGGAAACACACAGCACAGTTCTCATCCATGAAAAACACTCTGATTTAGAGCACGGAGCAGGCTCTTGCTTTCTAGAGTCTCTAATAGAGCCAGAAAATGGAGGGTACTCTGAACAAAAGAACGGTGTTTTCTACACATATGGACCATAGCTAGTTCAACTCTGCTTCTGAAACTGATAGAAACCACAAGTCCTCCAACATCCAATGCTATTCAATGAAGAGCGAGAAACGTGTGATCTTTGTAAACGATTTATATTCATTTGAGCTGAAAAGTGACTGCGTTACCTGAAATGATGTCTTGCTTGTAGGAGGACATTGAGCCTGGAATATAACTCCATTTCTGAAGAGAAACACACAGCAGAGTTCTCACGATGAAATACACTCTGCGTTTTGGAAGAAGCACGCTCTTGCTTTCTAGAGTCTCTTATAGAGCAGGAAACGTGACTGTGGTCAGTACAAAATAACGGTGTTTCCTACACATACAGACCATATCTAGGTCAACTCCTCTTCTGAACCTGATACAAAGCACAGTTCCATTAACATGCAATGCTTTCAAGTTAAGAGCAAGAAACGTGTGAGCTTCGTGAACGATGTAGCTTCCTTTGAGCTGAAAAGTGACTGAGTTTTCCTGAAAAGATGTCTTGGTTGTAGGAAGACACAGAGCCTGGGATTTTACTCCATTTCTGAAGGGAAACACACAGCACAGTTCTCATCCATGAAACACACTCTGCTTTAGAGCAAGAAGCACTGTCTTGCTTTCTAGAGTCTATAATAGAGCCAGAAACTTGAAAGTGTGCTCACAACAAAAGAACTGGGTTTCCTACACACACGGACCATATCTAGGTCAACTCTGCTCTTGAAACTGATACAAACCACAGGTCCTCTAACATCCAATGCTTTTCAGTTAAGAGCGAGAAACCTGTGAGCTTCGTAAACGATGTATATTCATTTTTAGCTGAAAAGTGACAGTGTTTACCTGAAATGATGACTTGCATGTAGGAAGACACAGAGCCTGGGATTTAACTCCATTTCTGAAGGGAAACACACAGCACAGTTCTCATCCATGAAAAACACTCTGCTTTAGAGCACGGAGCAGGCTCTTGCTTTCTAGAATCTCTAAAATAGCCAGAAACTTGAGGGTACTCTGAACAAAAGAACGGTGTTTCCTACACATATGGACCATATCTAGGTCAACTCTTCTTCTAAAACTGAAACAAACCACAGTTCCTCTAACATGCAATGCTTGCCAGTAAAGAGCAAGAAACTTGTGAGCTTCGTAAACGATGTAGCTTTGTTTGAGCTGAAAGGTGACTGAGTTTATGTGAAACGAAGTCTTGCTTGTAGGAAGACACAGAGCCTGGAATTTAACTCCATTTCTGAAGGGAAACACACAGCACAGTTCTCTTCCATGAAATACACTCTGCTTTGGAGCAAGAAGCACACTCTTGCTTTCTAAGAGTCTCTAATACAGCAGATAACGTGACTGTGGTCAGAACAAAATAATGGAGTTTCATACACATACGGACCATATCTAGGTCAACTCTTCTACGGAAACTGATACAAGGCACAGTTCCATTAACATGCAATGCTTTTCAGTTAAGAGCGAGAAAGGTGTGAGCTTCGTAAATAATTTATATTCATTTGAGCTGAAAAGTGACAGCGTTTATCTGAAATGATGACTTGCTTGTAGGAAGACACAGCGCCTGGGATTTAACTCCATTTCTGAAGGGAAACACACAACACAGTTCTCATCCATGAAACACACTCTGCTTTAGAGCACGGAGCATGCTCTTGCTTTCTAGAGTCTCTAATAGAGCCAGAAAATGGAGGGTACTCTGAACAAAAGAACGGTGTTTTCTACACATATGGACCATAGCTAGTTCAACTCTGGTTCTGAAACTGATAGAAACCACAAGTCCTCCAACATCCAATGCTATTCAATTAAGAGCGAGAAACGTGTGATCTTTGTAAACGATTTATATTCATTTGAGCTGAAAAGTGACAGTGTTTACCTGAAATGATGACTTGCATGTAGGAAGACACAGAGCCTGGGATTTAACTCCATTTCTGAAGGGAAACACACAGCACAGTTCTCATCCATGAAAAACACTCTGATTTAGAGCACGGAGCAGGCTCTTGCTTTCTAGAGTCTCTAATAGAGCCAGAAAATGGAGGGTACTCTGAACAAAAGAACGGTGTTTTCTACACACATGGACCATAGCTAGTTCAACTCTGCTTCTGAAACTGATAGAAACCACAAGTCCTCCAACATCCAATGCTATTCAATGAAGAGCGAGAAACGTGTGATCTTTGTAAACGATTTATATTCATTTGAGCTGAAAAGTGACTGCGTTACCTGAAATGATGTCTTGCTTGTAGGAGGACATTGAGCCTGGAATATAACTCCATTTCTGAAGAGAAACACACAGCAGAGTTCTCACGATGAAATACACTCTGCGTTTTGGAAGAAGCACGCTCTTGCTTTCTAGAGTCTCTTATAGAGCAGGAAACGTGACTGTGGTCAGTACAAAATAACGGTGTTTCCTACACATACAGACCATATCTAGGTCAACTCCTCTTCTGAACCTGATACAAAGCACAGTTCCATTAACATGCAATGCTTTCAAGTTAAGAGCAAGAAACGTGTGAGCTTCGTGAACGATGTAGCTTCCTTTGAGCTGAAAAGTGACTGATTTTACCTGAAAAGATGTCTTGGTTGTAGGAAGACACAGAGCCTGGGATTTTACTCCATTTCTGAAGGGAAACACACAGCACAGTTCTCATCCATGAAACACACTCTGCTTTAGAGCAAGAAGCACGGTCTTGCTTTCTAGAGTCTATAATAGAGCCAGAAACTTGAAAGTGTGCTCACAACAAAAGAACTGGGTTTTCTACACACACGGACCATATCTAGGTCAACTCTGCTCTTGAAACTGATACAAACCACAGGTCCTCTAACATCCAATGCTTTTCAGTTAAGAGCGAGAAACCTGTGAGCTTCGTAAACGATTTATATTCATTTTTAGCTGAAAAGTGACAGTGTTTACCTGAAATGATGACTTGCATGTAGGAAGACACAGAGCCTGGGATTTAACTCCATTTCTGAAGGGAAACACACAGCACAGTTCTCATCCATGAAAAACACTCTGCTTTTGAGCACAGAGCAGGCTCTTGCTTTCTAGAATCTCTAAAATAGCCAGAAACTTGAGGGTACTCTGAACAAAAGAACGGTGTTTCCTACACATACGGACCATATCTAGGTCAACTCTTCTTCTAAAACTGAAACAAACCACAGTTCCTCTAACATGCAATGCTTTCCAGTTAAGAGCGAGAAACTTGTGGGCTTCGTGAACGATGTAGCTTTGTTTGAGCTGAAAGGTGACTGAGTTTACGTGAAACGAAGTCTTGCTTGTAGGAAGATACAGAGCCTGTGATTTAATTCCATTTCTGAAGGGGAACACACAGCATAGTTCTCATCCATGAAACACACTCTGCTTTAGAGCAAGAAGCACACTCTTGCTTTCTAAGAGTCTCTAATACAGCAGGAAACGTGACTGTGGTCAGAACAAAATAACGGTGTTTCATACACATACGGACCATATTTATGTCAACTCTTCTATGGAAACTGATACAAGGCACAGTTCCATTAACATGCAATGCTTTCAAGTTAAGAGCGAGAAACATATGAGCCTTGTGAACGATGTAGCTTCCTTTGAGCTGAAAAGTGACTGAGTTTACCTGAAAAGATGTCTTGCTTGTAGGAAGACACAGAGCCTGGGATTTTACTCCATTTCTGAAGGGAAACACACAGCACAGTTCTCATCCATGAAACACACTCTGCTTTAGAGCAAGAAGCACGGTCTTGCTTTCTAGAGTCTATAATAGAGCCAGAAACTTGAAAGTGTGCTCACAACAAAAGAACTGGGTTTCCTACACACACGGACCATATCTAGGTCAACTCTGCTCCTGAAACTGATACAAACCACAGGTCCTCTTACATCCAATGCTTTTCAGTTAAGAGCGAGAAACCTGTGAGCTTCGTAAATGATTTATATTCATTTTTAGCTGAAAAGTGACAGTGTTTACCTGAAATGATGACTTGCATGTAGGAAGACACAGAGCCTGGGATTTAACTCCATTTCTGAAGGGAAACACACAGCACAGTTCTCATCCATGAAAAACACTCTGCTTTTGAGCACGGAGCAGGCTCTTGCTTTCTAGAATCTCTAAAATAGCCAGAAACTTGAGGGTACTCTGAACAAAAGAACGGTGTTTCCTAGACATACGGACCATATCTAGGTCAACTCTTCTTCTAAAACTGAAACAAACCACAGTTCCTCTAACATGCAATGCTTTCCAGTTAAGAGCGAGAAACTTGTGGGCTTCGTGAACGATGTAGCTTTGTTTGAGCTGAAAGGTGACTGAGTTTACGTGAAACGAAGTCTTGCTTGTAGTAAGATACAGAGCCTCTGATTTAATTCCATTTCTGAAGGGGAACACACAGCATAGTTCTCATCCATGAAACACACTCTGCTTTAGAGCAAGAAGCACACTCTTGCTTTCTAAGAGTCTCTAATACAGCAGGAAACGTGACTGTGGTCAGAACAAAATAACGGTGTTTCATACACATACGGACCATATCTATGTCAACTCTTCTATGGAAACTGATACGAAGCACAGTTCCATTAACATGCAATGCTTTCAAGTTAAGAGCGAGAAACATATGAGCCTTGTGAACGATGTAGCTTCCTTTGAGCTGAAAAGTGACTGAGTTTAACGGAAAAGATGTCTTGCTTGTAGAAAGACACAGAGCCTGGGATTTATCTCCATTTCTGAAGGGAAACACACAACACAGTTCTCATCCATGAAACACACTATGCTTTAGAGCACGGAGCATGCTCTTGCTTTCTAGAGTCTCTAATAGAGCCAGAAAATGGAGGGTACTCTGAACAAAAGAACGGTGTTTTCTACACATATGGACCATAGCTAGTTCAACTCTGCTTCTGAAACTGATAGAAACCACAAGTCCTCCAACATCCAATGCTATTCAATGAAGAGCGAGAAACGTGTGATCTTTGTAAACGATTTATATTCATTTGAGCTGAAAAGTGACTGCGTTACCTGAAATGATGTCTTGCTTGTAGGAGGACATTGAGCCTGGAATATAACTCCATTTCTGAAGAGAAACACACAACAGAGTTCTCACGATGAAATACACTCTGCGTTTTGGAGGAAGCACGCTCTTGCTTTCTAGAGTCTCTTATAGAGCAGGAAACATGACTGTGGTCAGTACAAAATAACGGTGTTTCCTACACATACAGACCATATCTAGGTCAACTCCTCTTCTGAACCTGATACAAAGCACAGTTCCATTAACATGCAATGCTTTCAAGTTAAGAGCAAGAAACGTGTGAGCTTCGTGAACGATGTAGCTTCCTTTGAGCTGAAAAGTGACTGAGTTTACCTGAAAAGATGTCTTGGTTGTAGGAAGACACAGCCTGGGATTTTACTCCATTTCTGAAGGGAAACACACAGCACAGTTCTCATCCATGAAACACACTCTGCTTTAGAGCAAGAAGCATGGTCTTGCTTTCTAGAGTCTATAATAGAGCCAGAAACTTGAAAGTGTGCTCACAACAAAAGAACTGGGTTTCCTACACACACGGACCATATCTAGGTCAACTCTGCTCCTGAAACTGATACAAACCACAGGTCCTCTAACATCCAATGCTTTTCAGTTAAGAGCGAGAAACCTGTGAGCTTCGTAAACGATTTATATTCATTTTTAGCTGAAAAGTGACAGTGTTTACCTGAAATGATGACTTGCATGTAGGAAGACACAGAGCCTGGGATTTAACTCCATTTCTGAAGGGAAACACACAGCACAGTTCTCTTCCATGAAATACACTCTGCTTTGGAGCAAGAAGCACACTCTTGCTTTCTAAGAGTCTCTAATACAGCAGATAACGTGACTGTGGTCAGAACAAAATAATGGAGTTTCATACACATACGGACCATATCTAGGTCAACTCTTCTACGGAAACTGATACAAGGCACAGTTCTATTAACATGCAATGCTTTTCAGTTAAGAGCGAGAAAGGTGTGAGCTTCGTAAATGATTTATATTCATTTGAGCTGAAAAGTGACAGCGTTTATCTGAAATGATGACTTGCTTGTAGGAAGACACAGCGCCTGGGATATAACTCCATTTCTGAAGGGAAACACACAACACAGTTCTCATCCATGAAACACACTCTGCTTTAGAGCACGGAGCATGCTCTTGCTTTCTAGAGTCTCTAATAGAGCCAGAAAATGGAGGGTACTCTGAACAAAAGAACGGTGTTTTCTACACATATGGACCATAGCTAGTTCAACTCTGCTTCTGAAACTGATAGAAACCACAAGTCCTCCAACATCCAATGCTATTCAATTAAGAGCGAGAAACGTGTGATCTTTGTAAACGATTTATATTCATTTGAGCTGAAAAATGACAGTGTTTACCTGAAATGATGACTTGCATGTAGGAAGACACAGAGCCTGGGATTTAACTCCATTTCTGAAGGGAAACACACAGCACAGTTCTCATCCATGAAAAACACTCTGCTTTTGAGCACGGAGCAGGCTCTTGCTTTCTAGAATCTCTAAAATAGCCAGAAACTTGAGGGTACTCTGAACAAAAGAACGGTGTTTCCTACACATACGGACCATATCTAGGTCAACTCTTCTTCTAAAACTGAAACAAACCACAGTTCCTCTAACATGCAATGCTTTCCAGTTAAGAGCGAGAAACTTGTGAGCTTCGTGAACGATGTAGCTTTGTTTGAGCTGAAAGGTGACTGAGTTTATGTGAAACGAAGTCTTGCTTGTAGGAAGATACAGAGCCTGTGATTTAATTCCATTTCTGAAGGGGAACACACAGCATAGTTCTCATCCATGAAACACACTCTGCTTTAGAGCAAGAAGCACACTCTTGCTTTCTAAGAGTCTCTAATACAGCAGGAAACGTGACTGTGGTCAGAAAAAAATAACGGTGTTTCATACACATACGGACCATATCTATGTCAACTCTTCTATGGAAACTGATACGAAGCACAGTTCCATTAACATGCAATGCTTTCAAGTTAAGAGCAAGAAACGTGTGAGCTTCGTGAACGATGTAGCTTCCTTTGAGCTGAAAAGTGACTGAGTTTACCTGAAAAGATGTCTTGGTTGTAGGAAGACACAGCCTGGGATTTTACTCCATTTCTGAAGGGAAACACACAGCACAGTTCTCATCCATGAAACACACTCTGCTTTAGAGCAAGAAGCATGGTCTTGCTTTCTAGAGTCTATAATAGAGCCAGAAACTTGAAAGTGTGCTCACAACAAAAGAACTGGGTTTCCTACACACACGGACCATATCTAGGTCAACTCTGCTCCTGAAACTGATACAAACCACAGGTCCTCTAACATCCAATGCTTTTCAGTTAAGAGCGAGAAACCTGTGAGCTTCGTAAACGATTTATATTCATTTTTAGCTGAAAAGTGACAGTGTTTACCTGAAATGATGACTTGCATGTAGGAAGACACAGAGCCTGGGATTTAACTCCATTTCTGAAGGGAAACACACAGCACAGTTCTCTTCCATGAAATACACTCTGCTTTGGAGCAAGAAGCACACTCTTGCTTTCTAAGAGTCTCTAATACAGCAGATAACGTGACTGTGGTCAGAACAAAATAATGGAGTTTCATACACATACGGACCATATCTAGGTCAACTCTTCTACGGAAACTGATACAAGGCACAGTTCTATTAACATGCAATGCTTTTCAGTTAAGAGCGAGAAAGGTGTGAGCTTCGTAAATGATTTATATTCATTTGAGCTGAAAAGTGACAGCGTTTATCTGAAATGATGACTTGCTTGTAGGAAGACACAGCGCCTGGGATATAACTCCATTTCTGAAGGGAAACACACAACACAGTTCTCATCCATGAAACACACTCTGCTTTAGAGCACGGAGCATGCTCTTGCTTTCTAGAGTCTCTAATAGAGCCAGAAAATGGAGGGTACTCTGAACAAAAGAACGGTGTTTTCTACACATATGGACCATAGCTAGTTCAACTCTGCTTCTGAAACTGATAGAAACCACAAGTCCTCCAACATCCAATGCTATTCAATTAAGAGCGAGAAACGTGTGATCTTTGTAAACGATTTATATTCATTTGAGCTGAAAAGTGACAGTGTTTACCTGAAATGATGACTTGCATGTAGGAAGACACAGAGCCTGGGATTTAACTCCATTTCTGAAGGGAAACACACAGCACAGTTCTCATCCATGAAAAACACTCTGCTTTTGAGCACGGAGCAGGCTCTTGCTTTCTAGAATCTCTAAAATAGCCAGAAACTTGAGGGTACTCTGAACAAAAGAACGGTGTTTCCTACACATACGGACCATATCTAGGTCAACTCTTCTTCTAAAACTGAAACAAACCACAGTTCCTCTAACATGCAATGCTTTCCAGTTAAGAGCGAGAAACTTGTGAGCTTCGTGAACGATGTAGCTTTGTTTGAGCTGAAAGGTGACTGAGTTTATGTGAAACGAAGTCTTGCTTGTAGGAAGATACAGAGCCTGTGATTTAATTCCATTTCTGAAGGGGAACACACAGCATAGTTCTCATCCATGAAACACACTCTGCTTTAGAGCAAGAAGCACACTCTTGCTTTCTAAGAGTCTCTAATACAGCAGGAAACGTGACTGTGGTCAGAACAAAATAACGGTGTTTCATACACATACGGACCATATCTATGTCAACTCTTCTATGGAAACTGATACGAAGCACAGTTCCATTAACATGCAATGCTTTCAAGTTAAGAGCGAGAAACATATGAGCCTTGTGAGCGATGTAGCTTCCTTTGAGCTGAAAAGTGACTGAGTTTAACGGAAAAGATGTCTTGCTTGTAGGAAGACACAGAGCCTGGGATTTAACTCCATTTCTGAAGGGAAACACACAACACAGTTCTCATCCATGAAACACACTCTGCTTTAGAGCACGGAGCATGCTCTTGCTTTCTAGAGTCTCTAATAGAGCCAGAAAATGGAGGGTACTCTGAACAAAAGAACGGTGTTTTCTACACATATGGACCATAGCTAGTTCAACTCTGCTTCTGAAACTGATAGAAACCACAAGTCCTCCAACATCCAATGCTATTCAATTAAGAGCGAGAAACGTGTGATCTTTGTAAACGATTTATATTCATTTGAGCTGAAAAGTGACAGTGTTTACCTGAAATGATGACTTGCTTGTAGGAAGACACAGAGACTGGGATTTAACTCCATTTCTGAAGGGAAACACACAGCACAGTTCTCATCCATGAAACACACTCTGCTTTAGAGCAAGAAGCACGGTCTTGCTTTCTAGAGTCTATAATAGAGCCAGAAACTTGAAAGTGTGCTCACAACAAAAGAACTGGGTTTCCTACACACACGGACCATATCTAGGTCAACTCTGCTCCTGAAACTGATACAAACCACAGGTCCTCTAACATCCAATGCTTTTCAGTTAAGAGCGAGAAACCTGTGAGCTTCGTAAACGATTTATATTCATTTTTAGCTGAAAAGTGACAGTGTTTACCTGAAATGATGACTTGCATGTAGGAAGACACAGAGCCTGGGATTTAACTCCATTTCTGAGGGGAAACACACAGCACAGTTCTCATCCATGAAAAACACTCTGCTTTTGAGCACGGAGCAGGCTCTTGCTTTCTAGAATCTCTAAAATAGCCAGAAACTTGAGGGTACTCTGAACAAAAGAACGGTGTTTCCTACACATACGGACCATATCTAGGTCAACTCTTCTTCTAAAACTGAAACAAACCACAGTTCCTCTAACATGCAATGCTTTCCAGTTAAGAGCGAGAAACTTGTGGGCTTCGTGAACGATGTAGCTTTGTTTGAGCTGAAAGGTGACTGAGTTTACGTGAAACGAAGTCTTGCTTGTAGGAAGATACAGAGCCTGTGATTTAATTCCATTTCTGAAGGGGAACACACAGCATAGTTCTCATCCATGAAACACACTCTGCTTTAGAGCAAGAAGCACACTCTTGCTTTCTAAGAGTCTCTAATACAGCAGGAAACGTGACTGTGGTCAGAACAAAATAACGGTGTTTCATACACATACGGACCATATTTATGTCAACTCTTCTATGGAAACTGATACAAGGCACAGTTCCATTAACATGCAATGCTTTCAAGTTAAGAGCGAGAAACATATGAGCCTTGTGAACGATGTAGCTTCCTTTGAGCTGAAAAGTGACTGAGTTTACCTGAAAAGATGTCTTGGTTGTAGGAAGACACAGAGCCTGGGATTTTACTCCATTTCTGAAGGGAAACACACAGCACAGTTCTCATCCATGAAACACACTCTGCTTTAGAGCAAGAAGCACGGTCTTGCTTTCTAGAGTCTATAATAGAGCCAGAAACTTGAAAGTGTGCTCACAACAAAAGAACTGGGTTTCCTACACACACGGACCATATCTAGGTCAACTCTGCTCCTGAAAATGATACAAACCACAGGTCCTCTTACATCCAATGCTTTTCAGTTAAGAGCGAGAAACCTGTGAGCTTCGTAAACGATTTATATTCATTTTTAGCTGAAAAGTGACAGTGTTTACCTGAAATGATGACTTGCATGTAGGAAGACACAGAGCCTGGGATTTAACTCCATTTCTGAAGGGAAACACACAGCACAGTTCTCATCCATGAAAAACACTCTGCTTTTGAGCACGGAGCAGGCTCTTGCTTTCTAGAATCTCTAAAATAGCCAGAAACTTGAGGGTACTCTGAACAAAAGAACGGTGTTTCCTACACATACGGACCATATCTAGGTGAACTCTTCTTCTAAAACTGAAACAAACCACAGTTCCTCTAACATGCAATGCTTTCCAGTTAAGAGCGAGAAACTTGTGGGCTTCGTGAACGATGTAGCTTTGTTTGAGCTGAAAGGTGACTGAGTTTACGTGAAACGAAGTCTTGCTTGTAGGAAGATACAGAGCCTGTGATTTAATTCCATTTCTGAAGGGGAACACACAGCATAGTTCTCATCCATGAAACACACTCCGCTTTAGAGCAAGAAGCACACTCTTGCTTTCTAAGAGTCTCTAATACAGCAGGAAACGTGACTGTGGTCAGAACAAAATAACGGTGTTTCATACACATACGGACCATATCTATGTCAACTCTTCTATGGAAACTGATACGAAGCACAGTTCCATTAACATGCAATGCTTTCAAGTTAAGAGCGAGAAACATATGAGCCTTGTGAACGATGTAGCTTCCTTTGAGCTGAAAAGTGACTGAGTTTAACGGAAAAGATGTCTTGCTTGTAGGAAGACACAGAGCCTGGGATTTATCTCCATTTCTGAAGGGAAACACACAACACAGTTCTCATCCATGAAACACACTCTGCTTTAGAGCACGGAGCATGCTCTTGCTTTCTAGAGTCTCTAATAGAGCCAGAAAATGGAGGGTACTCTGAACAAAAGAACGGTGTTTTCTACACATATGGACCATAGCTAGTTCAACTCTGCTTCTGAAACTGATAGAAACCACAAGTCCTCCAACATCCAATGCTATTCAATGAAGAGCGAGAAACGTGTGATCTTTGTAAACGATTTATATTCATTTGAGCTGAAAAGTGACTGCGTTACCTGAAATGATGTCTTGCTTGTAGGAGGACATTGAGCCTGGAATATAACTCCATTTCTGAAGAGAAACACACAGCAGAGTTCTCACGATGAAATACACTCTGCGTTTTGGAGGAAGCACGCTCTTGCTTTCTAGAGTCTCTTATAGAGCAGGAAACGTGACTGTGGTCAGTACAAAATAACGGTGTTTCCTACACATACAGACCATATCTAGGTCAACTCCTCTTCTGAACCTGATACAAAGCACAGTTCCATTAACATGCAATGCTTTCAAGTTAAGAGCAAGAAACGTGTGAGCTTCGTGAACGATGTAGCTTCCTCTGAGCTGAAAAGTGACTGAGTTTACCTGAAAAGATGTCTTGGTTGTAGGAAGACACAGAGCCTGGGATTTTACTCCATTTCTGAAGGGAAACACACAGCACAGTTCTCATACATGAAACACACTCTGCTTTAGAGCAAGAAGCATGGTCTTGCTTTCTAGAGTCTATAATAGAGCCAGAAACTTGAAAGTGTGCTCACAACAAAAGAACTGGGTTTCCTACACACACGGACCATATCTAGGTCAACTCTGCTCCTGAAACTGATACAAACCACAGGTCCTCTAACATCCAATGCTTTTCAGTTAAGAGCGAGAAACCTGTGAGCTTCGTAAACGATTTATATTCATTTTTAGCTGAAAAGTGACAGTGTTTACCTGAAATGATGACTTGCATGTAGGAAGACACAGAGCCTGGGATTTAACTCCATTTCTGAAGGGAAACACACAGCACAGTTCTCTTCCATGAAATACACTCTGCTTTGGAGCAAGAAGCACACTCTTGCTTTCTAAGAGTCTCTAATACAGCAGATAACGTGACTGTGGTCAGAACAAAATAATGGATTTTCATACACATACGTACAATATCTAGGTAAACTCTTCTACGGAAACTGATACAAGGCACAGTTCCATTAACATGCAATGCTTTTCAGTTAAGAGCGAGAAAAGTGTGAGCTTCGTAAATGATTTATATTCATTTGAG
Source organism: Onychomys leucogaster (assembly GCA_949786385.1). Taxonomy (NCBI): domain Eukaryota; kingdom Metazoa; phylum Chordata; class Mammalia; order Rodentia; family Cricetidae; genus Onychomys; species Onychomys leucogaster. Next base: position 21,656 of record CATKUP010000624.1, read on the forward strand.
CTGAAAAGTGACAGCGTTTATCTGAAATGATGACTTGCTTGTAGGAAGACACAGCGCCTGGGATATAACTCCATTTCTGAAGGGAAACACACAACACAGTTCTCATCCATGAAACACACTCTGCTTTAGAGCACGGAGCATGCTCTTGCTTTCTAGAGTCTCTAATAGAGCCAGAAAATGGAGGGTACTCTGAACAAAAGAACGGTGTTTTCTACACATATGGACCATAGCTAGTTCAACTCTGCTTCTGAAACTGATAGAAACCACAAGTCCTCCAACATCCAATGCTATTCAATTAAGAGCGAGAAACGTGTGATCTTTGTAAACGATTTATATTCATTTGAGCTGAAAAGTGACAGTGTTTACCTGAAATGATGACTTGCATGTAGGAAGACACAGAGCCTGGGATTTAACTCCATTTCTGAAGGGAAACACACAGCACAGTTCTCATCCATGAAAAACACTCTGCTTTTGAGCACGGAGCAGGCTCTTGCTTTCTAGAATCTCTAAAATAGCCAGAAACTTGAGGGTACTCTGAACAAAAGAACGGTGTTTCCTACACATACGGACCATATCTAGGTCAACTCTTCTTCTAAAACTGAAACAATCCACAGTTCCTCTAACATGCAATGCTTTCCAGTTAAGAGCGAGAAACTTGTGAGCTTCGTGAACGATGTAGCTTTGTTTGAGCTGAAAGGTGACTGAGTTTACGTGAAACGAAGTCTTGCTTGTAGGAAGATACAGAGCCTGTGATTTAATTCCATTTCTGAAGGGGAACACACAGCATAGTTCTCATCCATGAAACACACTCTGCTTTAGAGCAAGAAGCACACTCTTGCTTTCTAAGAGTCTCTAATACAGCAGGAAACGTGACTGTGGTCAGAACAAAATAACGGTGTTTCATACACATATGGACCATATCTATGTCAACTCTTCTATGGAAACTGATACGAAGCACAGTTCCATTAACATGCAATGCTTTCAAGTTAAGAGCGAGAAACATATGAGCCTTGTGAACGATGTAGCTTCCTTTGAGCTGAAAAGTGACTGAGTTTAACGGAAAAGATGTCTTGCATGTAGGAAGACACAGAGCCTGGGATTTAACTCCATTTCTGAAGGGAAACACACAGCACAGTTCTCTTCCATGAAATACACTCTGCTTTGGAGCAAGAAGCACACTCTTGCTTTCTAAGAGTCTCTAATACAGCAGATAACGTGACTGTGGTCAGAACAAAATAATGGAGTTTCATACACATACAGACCATATCTAGGTCAACTCTTCTACGGAAACTGATACAAGGCACAGTTCCATTAACATGCAATGCTTTTCAGTTAAGAGCGAGAAAGGTGTGAGCTTCGTAAATGATTTATATTCATTTGAGCTGAAAAGTGACAGCGTTTATCTGAAATGATGACTTGCTTGTAGGAAGACACAGCGCCTGGGATTTAACTCCATTTCTGAAGGGAAACACACAACACAGTTCTCATCCATGAAACACACTCTGCTTTAGAGCACGGAGCATGCTCTTGCTTTCTAGAGTCTCTAATAGAGCCAGAAAATGGAGGGTACTCTGAACAAAAGAACGGTGTTTTCTACACATATGGACCATAGCTAGTTCAACTCTGGTTCTGAAACTGATAGAAACCACAAGTCCTCCAACATCCAATGCTATTCAATTAAGAGCGAGAAACGTGTGATCTTTGTAAACGATTTATATTCATTTGAGCTGAAAAGTGACAGTGTTTACCTGAAATGATGACTTGCATGTAGGAAGACACAGAGCCTGGGATTTAACTCCATTTCTGAAGGGAAACACACAGCACAGTTCTCATCCATGAAAAACACTCTGATTTAGAGCACGGAGCAGGCTCTTGCTTTCTAGAGTCTCTAATAGAGCCAGAAAATGGAGGGTACTCTGAACAAAAGAACGGTGTTTTCTACACATATGGACCATAGCTAGTTCAACTCTGCTTCTGAAACTGATAGAAACCACAAGTCCTCCAACATCCAATGCTATTCAATGAAGAGCGAGAAACGTGTGATCTTTGTAAACGATTTATATTCATTTGAGCTGAAAAGTGACTGCGTTACCTGAAATGATGTCTTGCTTGTAGGAGGACATTGAGCCTGGAATATAACTCCATTTCTGAAGAGAAACACACAGCAGAGTTCTCACGATGAAATACACTCTGCGTTTTGGAAGAAGCACGCTCTTGCTTTCTAGAGTCTCTTATAGAGCAGGAAATGTGACTGTGGTCAGTACAAAATAACGGTGTTTCCTACACATACAGACCATATCTAGGTCAACTCCTCTTCTGAACCTGATACAAAGCACAGTTCCATTAACATGCAATGCTTTCAAGTTAAGAGCAAGAAACGTGTGAGCTTCGTGAACGATGTAGCTTCCTTTGAGCTGAAAAGTGACTGATTTTACCTGAAAAGATGTCTTGGTTGTAGGAAGACACAGAGCCTGGGATTTTACTCCATTTCTGAAGGGAAACACACAGCACAGTTCTCATCCATGAAACACACTCTGCTTTAGAGCAAGAAGCACGGTCTTGCTTTCTAGAGTCTATAATAGAGCCAGAAACTTGAAAGTGTGCTCACAACAAAAGAACTGGGTTTTCTACACACACGGACCATATCTAGGTCAACTCTGCTCTTGAAACTGATACAAACCACAGGTCCTCTAACATCCAATGCTTTTCAGTTAAGAGCGAGAAACCTGTGAGCTTCGTAAACGATTTATATTCATTTTTAGCTGAAAAGTGACAGTGTTTACCTGAAATGATGACTTGCATGTAGGAAGACACAGAGCCTGGGATTTAACTCCATTTCTGAAGGGAAACACACAGCACAGTTCTCATCCATGAAAAACACTCTGCTTTTGAGCACGGAGCAGGCTCTTGCTTTCTAGAATCTCTAAAATAGCCAGAAACTTGAGGGTACTCTGAACAAAAGAACGGTGTTTCCTACACATACGGACCATATCTAGGTCAACTCTTCTTCTAAAACTGAAACAAACCACAGTTCCTCTAACATGCAATGCTTTCCAGTTAAGAGCGAGAAACTTGTGGGCTTCGTGAACGATGTAGCTTTGTTTGAGCTGAAAGGTGACTGAGTTTACGTGAAACGAAGTCTTGCTTGTAGGAAGATACAGAGCCTGTGATTTAATTCCATTTCTGAAGGGGAACACACAGCATAGTTCTCATCCATGAAACACACTCTGCTTTAGAGCAAGAAGCACACTCTTGCTTTCTAAGAGTCTCTAATACAGCAGGAAACGTGACTGTGGTCAGAACAAAATAACGGTGTTTCATACACATACGGACCATATTTATGTCAACTCTTCTATGGAAACTGATACAAGGCACAGTTCCATTAACATGCAATGCTTTCAAGTTAAGAGCGAGAAACATATGAGCCTTGTGAACGATGTAGCTTCCTTTGAGCTGAAAAGTGACTGAGTTTACCTGAAAAGATGTCTTGCTTGTAGGAAGACACAGAGCCTGGGATTTTACTCCATTTCTGAAGGGAAACACACAGCACAGTTCTCATCCATGAAACACACTCTGCTTTAGAGCAAGAAGCACGGTCTTGCTTTCTAGAGTCTATAATAGAGCCAGAAACTTGAAAGTGTGCTCACAACAAAAGAACTGGGTTTCCTACACACACGGACCATATCTAGGTCAACTCTGCTCCTGAAACTGATACAAACCACAGGTCCTCTTACATCCAATGCTTTTCAGTTAAGAGCGAGAAACCTGTGAGCTTCGTAAACGATTTATATTCATTTTTAGCTGAAAAGTGACAGTGTTTACCTGAAATGATGACTTGCATGTAGGAAGACACAGAGCCTGGGATTTAACTCCATTTCTGAAGGGAAACACACAGCACAGTTCTCATCCATGAAAAACACTCTGCTTTTGAGCACGGAGCAGGCTCTTGCTTTCTAGAATCTCTAAAATAGCCAGAAACTTGAGGGTACTCTGAACAAAAGAACGGTGTTTCCTAGACATACGGACCATATCTAGGTCAACTCTTCTTCTAAAACTGAAACAAACCACAGTTCCTCTAACATGCAATGCTTTCCAGTTAAGAGCGAGAAACTTGTGGGCTTCGTGAACGATGTAGCTTTGTTTGAGCTGAAAGGTGACTGAGTTTACGTGAAACGAAGTCTTGCTTGTAGGAAGATACAGAGCCTCTGATTTAATTCCATTTCTGAAGGGGAACACACAGCATAGTTCTCATCCATGAAACACACTCTGCTTTAGAGCAAGAAGCACACTCTTGCTTTCTAAGAGTCTCTAATACAGCAGGAAACGTGACTGTGGTCAGAACAAAATAACGGTGTTTCATACACATACGGACCATATCTATGTCAACTCTTCTATGGAAACTGATACGAAGCACAGTTCCATTAACATGCAATGCTTTCAAGTTAAGAGCGAGAAACATATGAGCCTTGTGAACGATGTAGCTTCCTTTGAGCTGAAAAGTGACTGAGTTTAACGGAAAAGATGTCTTGCTTGTAGGAAGACACAGAGCCTGGGATTTATCTCCATTTCTGAAGGGAAACACACAACACAGTTCTCATCCATGAAACACACTCTGCTTTAGAGCACGGAGCATGCTCTTGCTTTCTAGAGTCTCTAATAGAGCCAGAAAATGGAGGGTACTCTGAACAAAAGAACGGTGTTTTCTACACATATGGACCATAGCTAGTTCAACTCTGCTTCTGAAACTGATAGAAAACACAAGTCCTCCAACATCCAATGCTATTCAATGAAGAGCGAGAAACGTGTGATCTTTGTAAACGATTTATATTCATTTGAGCTGAAAAGTGACTGCGTTACCTGAAATGATGTCTTGCTTGTAGGAGGACATTGAGCCTGGAATATAACTCCATTTCTGAAGAGAAACACACAACAGAGTTCTCACGATGAAATACACTCTGCGTTTTGGAGGAAGCACGCTCTTGCTTTCTAGAGTCTCTTATAGAGCAGGAAACATGACTGTGGTCAGTACAAAATAACGGTGTTTCCTACACATACAGACAATATCTAGGTCAACTCCTCTTCTGAACCTGATACAAAGCACAGTTCCATTAACATGCAATGCTTTCAAGTTAAGAGCAAGAAACGTGTGAGCTTCGTGAACGATGTAGCTTCCTTTGAGCTGAAAAGTGACTCAGTTTACCTGAAAAGATGTCTTGGTTGTAGGAAGACACAGCCTGGGATTTTACTCCATTTCTGAAGGGAAACACACAGCACAGTTCTCATCCATGAAACACACTCTGCTTTAGAGCAAGAAGCATGGTCTTGCTTTCTAGAGTCTATAATAGAGCCAGAAACTTGAAAGTGTGCTCACAACAAAAGAACTGGGTTTCCTACACACACGGACCATATCTAGGTCAACTCTGCTCCTGAAACTGATACAAACCACAGGTCCTCTAACATCCAATGCTTTTCAGTTAAGAGCGAGAAACCTGTGAGCTTCGTAAACGATTTATATTCATTTTTAGCTGAAAAGTGACAGTGTTTACCTGAAATGATGACTTGCATGTAGGAAGACACAGAGCCTGGGATGTAACTCCATTTCTGAAGGGAAACACACAGCACAGTTCTCTTCCATGAAATACACTCTGCTTTGGAGCAAGAAGCACACTCTTGCTTTCTAAGAGTCTCTAATACAGCAGATAACGTGACTGTGGTCAGAACAAAATAATGGAGTTTCATACACATACGGACCATATCTAGGTCAACTCTTCTACGGAAACTGATACAAGGCACAGTTCTATTAACATGCAATGCTTTTCAGTTAAGAGCGAGAAAGGTGTGAGCTTCGTAAATGATTTATATTCATTTGAGCTGAAAAGTGACAGCGTTTATCTGAAATGATGACTTGCTTGTAGGAAGACACAGCTCCTGGGATATAACTCCATTTCTGAAGGGAAACACACAACACAGTTCTCATCCATGAAACACACTCTGCTTTAGAGCACGGAGCATGCTCTTGCTTTCTAGAGTCTCTAATAGAGCCAGAAAATGGAGGGTACTCTGAACAAAAGAACGGTGTTTTCTACACATATGGACCATAGCTAGTTCAACTCTGCTTCTGAAACTGATAGAAACCACAAGTCCTCCAACATCCAATGCTATTCAATTAAGAGCGAGAAACGTGTGATCTTTGTAAACGATTTATATTCATTTGAGCTGAAAAATGACAGTGTTTACCTGAAATGATGACTTGCATGTAGGAAGACACAGAGCCTGGGATTTAACTCCATTTCTGAAGGGAAACACACAGCACAGTTCTCATCCATGAAAAACACTCTGCTTTTGAGCACGGAGCAGGCTCTTGCTTTCTAGAATCTCTAAAATAGCCAGAAACTTGAGGGTACTCTGAACAAAAGAACGGTGTTTCCTACACATACGGACCATATCTAGGTCAACTCTTCTTCTAAAACTGAAACAAACCACAGTTCCTCTAACATGCAATGCTTTCCAGTTAAGAGCGAGAAACTTGTGAGCTTCGTGAACGATGTAGCTTTGTTTGAGCTGAAAGGTGACTGAGTTTATGTGAAACGAAGTCTTGCTTGTAGGAAGATACAGAGCCTGTGATTTAATTCCATTTCTGAAGGGGAACACACAGCATAGTTCTCATCCATGAAACACACTCTGCTTTAGAGCAAGAAGCACACTCTTGCTTTCTAAGAGTCTCTAATACAGCAGGAAACGTGACTGTGGTCAGAACAAAATAACGGTGTTTCATACACATACGGACCATATCTATGTCAACTCTTCTATGGAAACTGATACGAAGCACAGTTCCATTAACATGCAATGCTTTCAAGTTAAGAGCGAGAAACATATGAGCCTTGTGAACGATGTAGCTTCCTTTGAGCTGAAAAGTGACTGAGTTTAACGGAAAAGATGTCTTGCTTGTAGGAAGACACAGAGCCTGGGATTTAACTCCATTTCTGAAGGGAAACACACAACACAGTTCTCATCCATGAAACACACTCTGCTTTAGAGCACGGAGCATGCTCTTGCTTTCTAGAGTCTCTAATAGAGCCAGAAAATGGAGGGTACTCTGAACAAAAGAACGGTGTTTTCTACACATATGGACCATAGCTAGTTCAACTCTGCTTCTGAAACTGATAGAAACCACAAGTCCTCCAACATCCAATGCTATTCAATTAAGAGCGAGAAACGTGTGATCTTTGTAAACGATTTATATTCATTTGAGCTGAAAAGTGACAGTGTTTACCTGAAATGATGACTTGCTTGTAGGAAGACACAGAGACTGGGATTTAACTCCATTTCTGAAGGGAAACACACAGCACAGTTCTCATCCATGAAACACACTCTGCTTTAGAGCAAGAAGCACGGTCTTGCTTTCTAGAGTCTATAATAGAGCCAGAAACTTGAAAGTGTGCTCACAACAAAAGAACTGGGTTTCCTACACACACGGACCATATCTAGGTCAACTCTGCTCCTGAAACTGATACAAACCACAGGTCCTCTAACATCCAATGCTTTTCAGTTAAGAGCGAGAAACCTGTGAGCTTCGTAAACGATTTATATTCATTTTTAGCTGAAAAGTGACAGTGTTTACCTGAAATGATGACTTGCATGTAGGAAGACACAGAGCCTGGGATTTAACTCCATTTCTGAAGGGAAACACACAGCACAGTTCTCATCCATGAAAAACACTCTGCTTTTGAGCACGGAGCAGGCTCTTGCTTTCTAGAATCTCTAAAATAGCCAGAAACTTGAGGGTACTCTGAACAAAAGAACGGTGTTTCCTACACATACGGACCATATCTAGGTCAACTCTTCTTCTAAAACTGAAACAAACCACAGTTCCTCTAACATGCAATGCTTTCCAGTTAAGAGCGAGAAACTTGTGGGCTTCGTGAACGATGTAGCTTTGTTTGAGCTGAAAGGTGACTGAGTTTACGTGAAACGAAGTCTTGCTTGTAGGAAGATACAGAGCCTGTGATTTAATTCCATTTCTGAAGGGGAACACACAGCATAGTTCTCATCCATGAAACACACTCTGCTTTAGAGCAAGAAGCACACTCTTGCTTTCTAAGAGTCTCTAATACAGCAGGAAACGTGACTGTGGTCAGAACAAAATAACGGTGTTTCATACACATACGGACCATATTTATGTCAACTCTTCTATGGAAACTGATACAAGGCACAGTTCCATTAACATGCAATGCTTTCAAGTTAAGAGCGAGAAACATATGAGCCTTGTGAACGATGTAGCTTCCTTTGAGCTGAAAAGTGACTGAGTTTACCTGAAAAGATGTCTTGGTTGTAGGAAGACACAGAGCCTGGGATTTTACTCCATTTCTGAAGGGAAACACACAGCACAGTTCTCATCCATGAAACACACTCTGCTTTAGAGCAAGAAGCACGGTCTTGCTTTCTAGAGTCTATAATAGAGCCAGAAACTTGAAAGTGTGCTCACAACAAAAGAACTGGGTTTCCTACACACACGGACCATATCTAGGTCAACTCTGCTCCTGAAAATGATACAAACCACAGGTCCTCTTACATCCAATGCTTTTCAGTTAAGAGCGAGAAACCTGTGAGCTTCGTAAACGATTTATATTCATTTTTAGCTGAAAAGTGACAGTGTTTACCTGAAATGATGACTTGCATGTAGGAAGACACAGAGCCTGGGATTTAACTCCATTTCTGAAGGGAAACACACAGCACAGTTCTCATCCATGAAAAACACTCTGCTTTTGAGCACGGAGCAGGCTCTTGCTTTCTAGAATCTCTAAAATAGCCAGAAACTTGAGGGTACTCTGAACAAAAGAACGGTGTTTCCTACACATACGGACCATATCTAGGTGAACTCTTCTTCTAAAACTGAAACAAACCACAGTTCCTCTAACATGCAATGCTTTCCAGTTAAGAGCGAGAAACTTGTGGGCTTCGTGAACGATGTAGCTTTGTTTGAGCTGAAAGGTGACTGAGTTTACGTGAAACGAAGTCTTGCTTGTAGGAAGATACAGAGCCTGTGATTTAATTCCATTTCTGAAGGGGAACACACAGCATAGTTCTCATCCATGAAACACACTCTGCTTTAGAGCAAGAAGCACACTCTTGCTTTCTAAGAGTCTCTAATACAGCAGGAAACGTGACTGTGGTCAGAACAAAATAACGGTGTTTCATACACATACGGACCATATCTATGTCAACTCTTCTATGGAAACTGATACGAAGCACAGTTCCATTAACATGCAATGCTTTCAAGTTAAGAGCGAGAAACATATGAGCCTTGTGAACGATGTAGCTTCCTTTGAGCTGAAAAGTGACTGAGTTTAACGGAAAAGATGTCTTGCTTGTAGGAAGACACAGAGCCTGGGATTTATCTCCATTTCTGAAGGGAAACACACAACACAGTTCTCATCCATGAAACACACTCTGCTTTAGAGCACGGAGCATGCTCTTGCTTTCTAGAGTCTCTAATAGAGCCAGAAAATGGAGGGTACTCTGAACAAAAGAACGGTGTTTTCTACACATATGGACCATAGCTAGTTCAACTCTGCTTCTGAAACTGATAGAAACCACAAGTCCTCCAACATCCAATGCTATTCAATGAAGAGCGAGAAACGTGTGATCTTTGTAAACGATTTATATTCATTTGAGCTGAAAAGTGACTGCGTTACCTGAAATGATGTCTTGCTTGTAGGAGGACATTGAGCCTGGAATATAACTCCATTTCTGAAGAGAAACACACAGCAGAGTTCTCACGATGAAATACACTCTGCGTTTTGGAGGAAGCACGCTCTTGCTTTCTAGAGTCTCTTATAGAGCAGGAAACATGACTGTGGTCAGTACAAAATAACGGTGTTTCCTACACATACAGACCATATCTAGGTCAACTCCTCTTCTGAACCTGATACAAAGCACAGTTCCATTAACATGCAATGCTTTCAAGTTAAGAGCAAGAAACGTGTGAGCTTCGTGAACGATGTAGCTTCCTCTGAGCTGAAAAGTGACTGAGTTTACCTGAAAAGATGTCTTGGTTGTAGGAAGACACAGAGCCTGGGATTTTACTCCATTTCTGAAGGGAAACACACAGCACAGTTCTCATCCATGAAACACACTCTGCTTTAGAGCAAGAAGCATGGTCTTGCTTTCTAGAGTCTATAATAGAGCCAGAAACTTGAAAGTGTGCTCACAACAAAAGAACTGGGTTTCCTACACACACGGACCATATCTAGGTCAACTCTGCTCCTGAAACTGATACAAACCACAGGTCCTCTAACATCCAATGCTTTTCAGTTAAGAGCGAGAAACCTGTGAGCTTCGTAAACGATTTATATTCATTTTTAGCTGAAAAGTGACAGTGTTTACCTGAAATGATGACTTGCATGTAGGAAGACACAGAGCCTGGGATTTAACTCCATTTCTGAAGGGAAACACACAGCACAGTTCTCTTCCATGAAATACACTCTGCTTTGGAGCAAGAAGCACACTCTTGCTTTCTAAGAGTCTCTAATACAGCAGATAACGTGACTGTGGTCAGAACAAAATAATGGATTTTCATACACATACGTACAATATCTAGGTAAACTCTTCTACGGAAACTGATACAAGGCACAGTTCCATTAACATGCAATGCTTTTCAGTTAAGAGCGAGAAAAGTGTGAGCTTCGTAAATGATTTATATTCATTTGAGCTGAAAAGTGACAGCGTTTATCTGAAATGATGACTTGCTTGTAGGAAGACACAGCGCCTGGGATACAACTCCATTTCTGAAGGGAAACACACAACACAGTTCTCATCCATGAAACACACTCTGCTTTAGAGCACGGAGCATGCTCTTGCTTTCTAGAGTCTCTAATAGAGCCAGAAAATGGAGGGTACTCTGAACAAAAGAACGGTGTTTTCTACACATATGGACCATAGCTAGTTCAACTCTGCTTCTGAAACTGATAGAAACCACAAGTCCTCCAACATCCAATGCTATTCAATTAAGAGCGAGAAACGTGTGATCTTTGTAAACGATTTATATTCATTTGAGCTGAAAAGTGACAGTGTTTACCTGAAATGATGACTTGCATGTAGGAAGACACAGAGCCTGGGATTTAACTCCATTTCTGAAGGGAAACACACAGCACAGTTCTCATCCATGAAAAACACTCTGCTTTTGAGCACGGAGCAGGCTCTTGCTTTCTAGAATCTCTAAAATAGCCAGAAACTTGAGGGTACTCTGAACAAAAGAACGGTGTTTCCTACACATACGGACCATATCTAGGTCAACTCTTCTTCTAAAACTGAAACAAACCACAGTTCCTCTAACATGCAATGCTTTCCAGTTAAGAGCGAGAAACTTGTGAGCTTCGTGAACGATGTAGCTTTGTTTGAGCTGAAAGGTGACTGAGTTTATGTGAAACGAAGTCTTGCTTGTAGGAAGATACAGAGCCTGTGATTTAATTCCATTTCTGAAGGGGAACACACAGCATAGTTCTCATCCATGAAACACACTCTGCTTTAGAGCAAGAAGCACACTCTTGCTTTCTAAGAGTCTCTAATACAGCAGGAAACGTGACTGTGGTCAGAACAAAATAACGGTGTTTCATACACATATGGACCATATCTATGTCAACTTTTCTATGGAAACTGATACGAAGCACAGTTCCATTAACATGCAATGCTTTCAAGTTAAGAGCGAGAAACATATGAGCCTTGTGAACGATGTAGCTTCCTTTGAGCTGAAAAGTGACTGAGTTTAACGGAAAAGATGTCTTGCATGTAGGAAGACACAGAGCCTGGGATTTAACTCCATTTCTGAAGGGAAACACACAGCACAGTTCTCTTCCATGAAATACACTCTGCTTTGGAGCAAGAAGCACACTCTTGCTTTCTAAGAGTCTCTAATACAGCAGATAACGTGACTGTGGTCAGAACAAAATAATGGAGTTTCATACACATACGGACCATATCTAGGTCAACTCTTCTACGGAAACTGATACAAGGCACAGTTCCATTAACATGCAATGCTTTTCAGTTAAGAGCGAGAAAGGTGTGAGCTTCGTAAATGATTTATATTCATTTGAGCTGAAAAGTGACAGCGTTTATCTGAAATGATGACTTGCTTGTAGGAAGACACAGCGCCTGGGATTTAACTCCATTTCTGAAGGGAAACACACAACACAGTTCTCATCCATGAAACACACTCTGCTTTAGAGCACGGAGCATGCTCTTGCTTTCTAGAGTCTCTAATAGAGCCAGAAAATGGAGGGTACTCTGAACAAAAGAAAGAACGGTGTTTTCTACACATATGGACCATAGCTAGTTCAACTCTGGTTCTGAAACTGATAGAAACCACAAGTCCTCCAACATCCAATGCTATTCAATTAAGAGCGAGAAACGTGTGATCTTTGTAAACGATTTATATTCATTTGAGCTGAAAAGTGACAGTGTTTACCTGAAATGATGACTTGCATGTAGGAAGACACAGAGCCTGGGATTTAACTCCATTTCTGAAGGGAAACACACAGCACAGTTCTCATCCATGAAAAACACTCTGATTTAGAGCACGGAGCAGGCTCTTGCTTTCTAGAGTCTCTAATAGAGCCAGAAAATGGAGGGTACTCTGAACAAAAGAACGGTGTTTTCTACACATATGGACCATAGCTAGTTCAACTCTGCTTCTGAAACTGATAGAAACCACAAGTCCTCCAACATCCAATGCTATTCAATGAAGAGCGAGAAACGTGTGATCTTTGTAAACGATTTATATTCATTTGAGCTGAAAAGTGACTGCGTTACCTGAAATGATGTCTTGCTTGTAGGAGGACATTGAGCCTGGAATATAACTCCATTTCTGAAGAGAAACACACAGCAGAGTTCTCACGATGAAATACACTCTGCGTTTTGGAAGAAGCACGCTCATGCTTTCTAGAGTCTCTTATAGAGCAGGAAACGTGACTGTGGTCAGTACAAAATAACGGTGTTTCCTACACATACAGACCATATCTAGGTCAACTCCTCTTCTGAACCTGATACAAAGCACAGTTCCATTAACATGCAATGCTTTCAATTTAAGAGCAAGAAACGTGTGAGCTTCGTGAACGATGTAGCTTCCTTTGAGCTGAAAAGTGACTGAGTTTTCCTGAAAAGATGTCTTGGTTGTAGGAAGACACAGAGCCTGGGATTTTACTCCATTTCTGAAGGGAAACACACAGCACAGTTCTCATCCATGAAACACACTCTGCTTTAGAGCAAGAAGCACTGTCTTGCTTTCTAGAGTCTATAATAGAGCCAGAAACTTGAAAGTGTGCTCACAACAAAAGAACTGGGTTTCCTACACACACGGACCATATCTAGGTCAACTCTGCTCTTGAAACTGATACAAACCACAGGTCCTCTAACATCCAATGCTTTTCAGTTAAGAGCGAGAAACCTGTGAGCTTCGTAAACGATGTATATTCATTTTTAGCTGAAAAGTGACAGTGTTTACCTGAAATGATGACTTGCATGTAGGAAGACACAGAGCCTGGGATTTAACTCCATTTCTGAAGGGAAACACACAGCACAGTTCTCATCCATGAAAAACACTCTGCTTTAGAGCACGGAGCAGGCTCTTGCTTTCTAGAATCTCTAAAATAGCCAGAAACTTGAGGGTACTCTGAACAAAAGAACGGTGTTTCCTACACATATGGACCATATCTAGGTCAACTCTTCTTCTAAAACTGAAACAAACCACAGTTCCTCTAACATGCAATGCTTGCCAGTAAAGAGCAAGAAACTTGTGAGCTTCGTAAACGATGTAGCTTTGTTTGAGCTGAAAGGTGACTGAGTTTATGTGAAACGAAGTCTTGCTTGTAGGAAGACACAGAGCCTGGAATTTAACTCCATTTCTGAAGGGAAACACACAGCACAGTTCTCTTCCATGAAATACACTCTGCTTTGGAGCAAGAAGCACACTCTTGCTTTCTAAGAGTCTCTAATACAGCAGATAACGTGACTGTGGTCAGAACAAAATAATGGAGTTTCATACACATACGGACCATATCTAGGTCAACTCTTCTACGGAAACTGATACAAGGCACAGTTCCATTAACATGCAATGCTTTTCAGTTAAGAGCGAGAAAGGTGTGAGCTTCGTAAATGATTTATATTCATTTGAGCTGAAAAGTGACAGCGTTTATCTGAAATGATGACTTGCTTGTAGGAAGACACAGCGCCTGGGATTTAACTCCATTTCTGAAGGGAAACACACAACACAGTTCTCATCCATGAAACACACTCTGCTTTAGAGCACGGAGCATGCTCTTGCTTTCTAGAGTCTCTAATAGAGCCAGAAAATGGAGGGTACTCTGAACAAAAGAACGGTGTTTTCTACACATATGGACCATAGCTAGTTCAACTCTGGTTCTGAAACTGATAGAAACCACAAGTCCTCCAACATCCAATGCTATTCAATTAAGAGCGAGAAACGTGTGATCTTTGTAAACGATTTATATTCATTTGAGCTGAAAAGTGACAGTGTTTACCTGAAATGATGACTTGCATGTAGGAAGACACAGAGCCTGGGATTTAACTCCATTTCTGAAGGGAAACACACAGCACAGTTCTCATCCATGAAAAAAACTCTGATTTAGAGCACGGAGCAGGCTCTTGCTTTCTAGAGTCTCTAATAGAGCCAGAAAATGGAGGGTACTCTGAACAAAAGAACGGTGTTTTCTACACATATGGACCATAGCTAGTTCAACTCTGCTTCTGAAACTGATAGAAACCACAAGTCCTCCAACATCCAATGCTATTCAATGAAGAGCGAGAAACGTGTGATCTTTGTAAACGATTTATATTCATTTGAGCTGAAAAGTGACTGCGTTACCTGAAATGATGTCTTGCTTGTAGGAGGACATTGAGCCTGGAATATAACTCCATTTCTGAAGAGAAACACACAGCAGAGTTCTCACGATGAAATACACTCTGCGTTTTGGAAGAAGCACGCTCTTGCTTTCTAGAGTCTCTTATAGAGCAGGAAACGTGACTGTGGTCAGTACAAAATAACGGTGTTTCCTACACATACAGACCATATCTAGGTCAACTCCTCTTCTGAACCTGATACAAAGCACAGTTCCATTAACATGCAATGCTTTCAAGTTAAGAGCAAGAAACGTGTGAGCTTCGTGAACGATGTAGCTTCCTTTGAGCTGAAAAGTGACTGATTTTACCTGAAAAGATGTCTTGGTTGTAGGAAGACACAGAGCCTGGGATTTTACTCCATTTCTGAAGGGAAACACACAGCACAGTTCTCATCCATGAAACACACTCTGCTTTAGAGCAAGAAGCACGGTCTTGCTTTCTAGAGTCTATAATAGAGCCAGAAACTTGAAAGTGTGCTCACAACAAAAGAACTGGGTTTTCTACACACACGGACCATATCTAGGTCAACTCTGCTCTTGAAACTGATACAAACCACAGGTCCTCTAACATCCAATGCTTTTCAGTTAAGAGCGAGAAACCTGTGAGCTTCGTAAACGATTTATATTCATTTTTAGCTGAAAAGTGACAGTGTTTACCTGAAATGATGACTTGCATGTAGGAAGACACAGAGCCTGGGATTTAACTCCATTTCTGAAGGGAAACACACAGCACAGTTCTCATCCATGAAAAACACTCTGCTTTTGAGCACGGAGCAGGCTCTTGCTTTCTAGAATCTCTAAAATAGCCAGAAACTTGAGGGTACTCTGAACAAAAGAACGGTGTTTCCTACACATATGGACCATATCTAGGTCAACTCTTCTTCTAAAACTGAAACAAACCACAGTTCCTCTAACATGCAATGCTTTCCAGTTAAGAGCGAGAAACTTGTGGGCTTCGTGAACGATGTAGCTTTGTTTGAGCTGAAAGGTGACTGAGTTTACGTGAAACGAAGTCTTGCTTGTAGGAAGATACAGAGCCTGTGATTTAATTCCATTTCTGAAGGGGAACACACAGCATAGTTCTCATCCATGAAACACACTCTGCTTTAGAGCAAGAAGCACACTCTTGCTTTCTAAGAGTCTCTAATACAGCAGGAAACGTGACTGTGGTCAGAACAAAATAACGGTGTTTCATACACATACGGACCATATCTATGTCAACTCTTCTATGGAAACTGATACAAGGCACAGTTCCATTAACATGCAATGCTTTCAAGTTAAGATCGAGAAACATATGAGCCTTGTGAACGATGTAGCTTGCTTTGAGCTGAAAAGTGACTGACTTTACCTGAAAAGATGTCTTGGTTGTAGGAAGACACAGAGCCTGGGATTTTACTCCATTTCTGAAGGGAAACACACAGCACAGTTCTCTTCCATGAAATACACTCTGCTTTGGAGCAAGAAGCACACTCTTGCTTTCTAAGAGTTTCTAATACAGCAGATAACGTGACTGTGGTCAGAACAAAATAATGGAGTTTCATACACATACGGACCATATCTAGGTCAACTCTTCTACGGAAACTGATACAAGGCACAGTTCCATTAACATGCAATGCTTTTCAGTTAAGAGCGAGAAAGGTGTGAGCTTCGTAAATGATTTATATTCATTTGAGCTGAAAAGTGACAGCGTTTATCTGAAATGATGACTTGCTTGTAGGAAGACACAGGGCCTGGGATTTAACTCCATTTCTGAAGGGAAACACACAACACAGTTCTCATCCATGAAACACACTCTGCTTTAGAGCACGGAGCATGCTCTTGCTTTCTAGAGTCTCTAATAGAGCCAGAAAATGGAGGGTACTCTGAACAAAAGAACGGTGTTTTCTACACATATGGACCATAGCTAGTTCAACTCTGCTTCTGAAACTGATAGAAACCACAAGTCCTACAACATCCAATGCTATTCAATGAAGAGCGAGAAACGTGTGATCTTTGTAAACGATTTATATTCATTTGAGCTGAAAAGTGACTGCGTTACCTGAAATGATGTCTTGCTTGTAGGAGGACATTGAGCCTGGAATATAACTCCATTTCTGAAGAGAAACACACAGCAGAGTTCTCACGATGAAATACACTCTGCGTTTTGGAGGAAGCACGCTCTTGCTTTCTAGAGTCTTTTATAGAGCAGGAAACGTGACTGTGGTCAGTACAAAATAACGGTGTTTCCTACACATACAGACCATATCTAGGTCAACTCATCTTCTGAAACTGATAAAAAGCACAGTTCCATTAACATGCAATGCTTTCAAGTTAAGAGCAAGAAACGTGTGAGCTTCGTGAACGATGTAGCTTCCTTTCAGCTGAAAAGTGACTGAGTTTACCTGAAAAGATGTCTTGCTTGTAGGAAGACACAGAGCCTGGGATTTAACTCCATTTCTTAAGGGAAACACACAGCACAGTTCTCATCCATGAAACACACTCTGCTTTAGAGCAAGAAGCACGCTCTTGCTTTCTAGAGTCTATAATAGAGCCAGAAACTTGAAAGTGTGCTCACAACAAAAGAACTGGGTTTCCTACACACACGGACCATATCTAGGTCAACTCTGCTCCTGAAACTGATACAAACCACAGGTCCTCTAACATCGAATGCTTTTCAGTTAAGAGCGAGAAATCTGTGAGCTTCGTAAACGATTTATATTCATTTTTAGCTGAAAAGTGACAGTGTTTAACTGAAATGATGACTTGCATGTAGGAAGACACAGAGCCTGGGATTTAACTCCATTTCTGAAGGGAAACACACAGCACAGTTCTCATCCATGAAAAACACTCTGCTTTAGAGCACGGAGCAGGCTCTTGCTTTCTAGAATCTCTAAAATAGCCAGAAACTTGAGGGTACTCTGAACAAAAGAACGGTGTTTCCTACACATACGGACCATATCTAGGTCAACTCTTCTTCTAAAACTGAAACAAACCACAGTTCCTCTAACATGCAATGCTTTCCAGTTAAGAGCAAGAAACTTGTAAGCTTCGTGAACGATGTAGCTTTGTTTGAGCTGAAAGGTGACTGAGTTTACGTGAAACGAAGTCTTGCTTGTAGGAAGATACAGAGCCTGTGATTTAATTCCATTTCTGAAGGGGAACACACAGCATAGTTCTCATCCATGAAACACACTCTGCTTTAGAGCAAGAAGCACACTCTTGCTTTCTAAGAGTCTCTAATACAGCAGGAAACGTGACTGTGGTCAGAACAAAATAACGGTGTTTCATACACATACGGACCATATCTATGTCAACCCTTCTATGGAAACTGATACGAAGCACAGTTCCATTAACATGCAATGCTTTCAAGTTAAGAGCGAGAAACATATGAGCCTTGTGAACGATGTAGCTTCTTTTGAGCTGAAAATGACTGAGTTTAACGGAAAAGATGTCTTGCTTGTAGGAAGACACAGAGCCTGGGATTTAACTCCATTTCTGAAGGGAAACGCACAGCACAGTTCTCATCCATGAAACACACTCTGCTTTAGAGCAAGAAGCACGCTCTTGCTTTCTAGAGTCTATAATAGAGTCAGAAACTTGAAAGTGTGCTCAGAACAAAAGAACTGGGTTTACTACACACACGGACCATATCTAGTTCAACTCTGCTCCTGAAACTGATACAAACCACAGGTCCTCTAACATCAAATGCTTTTCAGTTAAGAGCGAGAAACCTGTGAGCTTCGTAAACGATTTATATTCATTTGAGCTGAAAAGTGACAGCGTTTACCTGAAATGATGACTTGCTTGTAGGAAGACACAGAGCCTGGGATTTAACTCCATTTCTGAAGGGAAACACACAGCACAGTTCTCACCCATGAAAAACACTCTGCTTTAGAGCACAGAGCAGGTTCTTGCTTTCTAGAATCTCTAAGATAGCCAGAAACTTGAGGGTACTCTGAATAAAAGAACGGTGTTTCCTACACATACCGACCATAGCTAGTTCAACTCTGCTTCTGAAACTGACACAAACCACAAGTCATCTAACATCTCATGCTTTACACTTAACAGCAAAAAACGTGTGAGCTTCGTTAATGATTTATATTCATTTGAGCTGAAAAGTGACTGCGTTTAGCTGAAAAGTTGTCTTGCTTGTAGGAAGACACAGAGCCTGGAATTTAACTCCATTTCAGAAGGGAAACACACAGCACAGTTCGCTTCCATGAAATACACTCTGCTTTGGAGCAAGTAGCACACTCTTGCTTTCTAAGAGTCTCTAATACAGCAGATAATGTGACTGTGGTCAGAACAAAATAATGGAGTTTCATACACATACGGACCATATCTAGGTCAACTCTTCTACGGAAACTGATACAAGGCACAGTTCCATTTACATGCAATGCTTTTCAGTTAAGAGCGAGAAAGGTGTGAGCTTCGTAAATGATTTATATTCATTTGAGCTGAAAAGTGACAGCGTTTATCTGAAATGATGACTTGCTTGTAGGAAGACACAGCGCCTGGGATATAACTCCATTTCTGAAGGGAAACACACAACACAGTTCTCATCCATGAAACACACTCTGCTTTAGAGCACGGAGCATGCTCTTGCTTTCTAGAGTCTCTAATAGAGCCAGAAAATGGAGGGTACTCTGAACAAAAGAACGGTGTTTTCTACACATATGGACCATAGCTAGTTCAACTCTGCTTCTGAAACTGATAGAAACCACAAGTCCTCCAACATCCAATGCTATTCAATTAAGAGCGAGAAACGTGTGATCTTTGTAAACGATTTGTATTCATTTGAGCTGAAAAGTGACTGTGTTACCTGAAATGATGTCTTGCTTGTAGGAGGACATTAAGCCTGGAATATAACTCCATTTCTGAAGAGAAACACACAGCAGAGTTCTCACGATGAAATACACTCTGCGTTTTGGAAGAAGCACGCTCTTGCTTTCTAGAGTCTCTTATAGAGCAGGAAACGTGACTGTGGTCAGTACAAAATAACGGTGTTTCCTACACATACAGACCATATCTAGGTCAACTCATCTTCTGAAACTGATACAAAGCACAGTTCCATTAACATGCAATGCTTTCAAGTTAAGAGCAAGAAACGTGTGAGCTTCGTGAACAATGTAGCTTCTTTTGAGCTGATTAGTGACTGAGTTTACCTGAAAAGATGTCTTGCTTGTAGGAAGACACAGAGCCTGGGATTTAACTCCATTTCTGAAGGGAAACACACAGCACAGTTCTCATCCATGAAACACACTCTGCTTTAGAGCAAGAAGCACGCTCTTGCTTTCTAGAGTCTCTAATACAGCAGGAAACGTGACTGTGGTCAGAACAAAATAACGGTGTTACAAACACATACGGACCATATCTATGTCAACTCTTCTATGGAAACTGATACGAAGCACAGTTCCATTAACATGCAATGCTTTCAAGTTAAGAGCGAGAAACATATGAGCCTTGTGAACGATGTAGCTTCCTTTGAGCTGAAAAGTGACTGAGTTTAACGGAAAAGATGTCTTGCTTGTAGGAAGACACAGAGCCTGGGATTTAACTCCATTTCTGAAGGGAAACACACAACACAGTTCTCATCCATGAAACACACTCTGCTTTAGAGCAAGAAGAACGCTCTTGCTTTCTAGAGTCTATAATAGAGTCAGAAACTTGAAAGTGTGCTCAGAACAAAAGAACTGGGTTTCCTACACACACGGACCATATCTAGTTCAACTCTGCTCCTGAAACTGATACAAACCACAGGTCCTCTAACATCAAATGCTTTTCAGTTAAGAGCGAGAAACCTGTGAGCTTTGTAAACGATTTATATTCATTTGAGCTGAAAAGAGACAGCGTTTACCTGAAATGATGACTTGCTTGTAGGAAGACACAGAGCCTGGGATTTAACTCCATTTCTGAAGGGAAACACACAGCACAGTTCTCACCCTTGAAAAACACTCTGCTTTAGAGCACAGAGCAGGCTCTTGCTTTCTAGAATCTCTAAAATAGCCAGACTTGAGGGTACTCTGAATAAAAGAACGGTGTTTCCTACACATACCGACCATAGCTAGTTAAACTCTGCTTCTGAAACTGACACAAACCACAAGTCATCTAACATCTCATGCTTTACACTTAACAGCAAAAAACGTGTGAGCTTCGTTAATGATTTATATTCATTTGAGCTGAAAAGTGACTGCGTTTACCTGAAAAGTTGTCTTGCTTGTAGGAAGACACAGAGCCTGGAATTTAACTCCATTTCTGAAGGGAAACACACAGCACAGTTCTCTTCCATGAAATACACTCTGCTTTGGAGCAAGAAGCACACTCTTGCTTTCTAAGAGTCTCTAATACAGCAGATAACGTGACTGTGGTCAGAACAAAATAATGGAGTTTCATACACATACGGACCATATCTAGGTCAACTCTTCTACGGAAACTGATACAAGGCACAGTTCCATTAACATGCAATGCTTTTCAGTTAAGAGCGAGAAAGGTGTGAGCTTCGTAAATGATTTATATTCATTTGAGCTGAAAAGTGACAGCGTTTATCTGAAATGATGACTTGCTTGTAGGAAGACACAGAGCCTGGGATATAACTCCATTTCTGAAGGGAAACACACAACACAGTTCTCATCCATGAAACACACTCTGCTTTAGAGCACGGAGCATGCTCTTGCTTTCTAGAGTCTCTAATAGAGCCAGAAAATGGAGGGTACTCTGAACAAAAGAAAGGTGTTTTCTACACATATGGACCATAGCTAGTTCAACTCTGGTTCTGAAACTGATAGAAACCACAAGTCCTCCAACATCCAATGCTATTCAATTAAGAGCGAGAAACGTGTGATCTTTGTAAACGATTTATATTCATTTGAGCTGAAAAATGACAGTGTTTACCTGAAATGATGACTTGCATGTAGGAAGACACAGAGCCTGGGATTTAACTCCATTTCTGAAGGGAAACACACAGCACAGTTCTCATCCATGAAAAACACTCTGCTTTAGAGCACAGAGCAGGCTCTTGCTTTCTAGAATCTCTAAAATAGCCAGAAACTTGAGGGTACTCTGAACAAAAGAACGGTGTTTCCTACACATACGGACCATATCTAGGTCAACTCTTCTTCTAAAACTGAAACAAACCACAGTTCCTCTAACATGCAATGCTTTCCAGTTAAGAGCGAGAAACTTGTGAGCTTCGTGAACGATGTAGCTTTGTTTGAGCTGAAAGGTGACTGAGTTTACGTGAAACGAAGTCTTGCTTGTAGGAAGATACAGAGCCTGTGATTTAATTCCATTTCTGAAGGGGAACACACAGCATAGTTCTCATCCATGAAACACACTCTGCTTTAGAGCAAGAAGCACACTCTTGCTTTCTAAGAGTCTCTAATACAGCAGGAAACGTGACTGTGGTCAGAACAAAATAACGGTGTTTCATACACATACGGACCATATCTATGTCAACTCTTCTATGGAAACTGATACGAAGCACAGTTCCATTAACATGCAATGCTTTCAAGTTAAGAGCGAGAAACATATGAGCCTTGTGAACGATGTAGCTTCCTTTGAGCTGAAAAGTGACTGAGTTTAACGGAAAAGATGTCTTGCTTGTAGGAAGACACAGAGCCTGGGATTTAACTCCATTTCTGAAGGGAAACACACAACACAGTTCTCATCCATGAAACACACTCTGCTTTAGAGCACGGAGCATGCTCTTGCTTTCTAGAGCCTCTAATAGAGCCAGAAAATGGAGGGTACTCTGAACAAAAGAACGGTGTTTTCTACACATATGGACCATAGCTAGTTCAACTCTGCTTCTGAAACTGATAGAAACCACAAGTCCTCCAACATCCAATGCTATTCAATTAAGAGAGAGAAACGTGTGATCTTTGTAAACGATTTATATTCATTTGAGCTGAAAAGTGACAGTGTTTACCTGAAATGATGACTTGCATGTAGGAAGACACAGAGCCTGGGATTTAACTCCATTTCTGAAGGGAAACACACAGCACAGTTCTCATCCATGAAAAACACTCTGCTTTAGAGCACGGAGCAGGCTCTTGCTTTCTAGAATCTCTAAAATAGCCAGAAACTTGAGGGTACTCTGAACAAAAGAACGGTGTTTCCTACACATACGGACCATATCTAGGTCAACTCTTCTTCTAAAACTGAAACAAACCACAGTTCCTCTAACATGCAATGCTTGCCATTAAAGAGCGAGAAACTTGTGAGCTTCGTAAACGATGTAGCTTTGTTTGAGCTGAAAGGTGACTGAGTTTACGTGAAACGAAGTCTTGCTTGTAGGAAGATACAGAGCCTGTGATTTAATTCCATTTCTGAAGGGGAACACACAGCATAGTTCTCATCCATGAAACACACTCTGCTTTAGAGCAAGAAGCACACTCTTGATTTCTAAGAGTCTCTAATACAGCAGGAAACGTGACTGTGGTCAGAACAAAATAACGGTGTTTCATACACATACGGACCATATCTATGTCAACTCTTCTATGGAAACTGATACGAAGCACAGTTCCATTAACATGCAATGCTTTCAAGTTAAGAGCGAGAAACATATGAGCCTTGTGAACGATGTAGCTTCCTTTGAGCTGAAAAGTGACTGAGTTTAACGGAAAAGATGTCTTGCTTGTAGGAAGACACAGAGCATGGGATTTAACTCCATTTCTGAAGGGAAACACACAGCACAGTTCTCATCCATGAAACACACTCTGCTTTAGAGCAAGAAGCACGCTCTTGCTTTCTAGAGTCTATAATAGAGTCAGAAACTTGAAATGTGCTCAGAACAAAAGAACTGGGTTTCCTACACACACGGACCATATCTAGTTCAACTCTGCTCCTGAAACTGATACAAACCACAGGTCCTCTAACATCAAATGCTTTTCAGTTAAGAGCGAGAAACCTGTGAGCTTTGTAAACGATTTATATTCATTTGAGCTGAAAAGTGACAGCGTTTACCTGAAATGATGACTTGCTTGTAGGAAGACACAGAGCCTGGGATTTAACTCCATTTCTGAAGGGAAACACACAACACAGTTCTCATCCATGAAACACACTCTGCTTTAGAGCACGGAGCATGCTCTTGCTTTCTAGAGTCTCTAATAGAGCCAGAAAATGGAGGGTACTCTGAACAAAAGAACGGTGTTTTCTACACATATGGACCATAGCTAGTTCAACTCTGCTTCTGAAACTGATAGAAACCACAAGTCCTCCAACATCCAATGCTATTCAATTAAGAGCGAGAAACGTGTGATCTTTGTAAACGATTTATATTCATTTGAGCTGAAAAGTGACTGCGTTACCTGAAATGATGTCTTGCTTGTAGGAGGACATTAAGCCTGGAATATAACTCCATTTCTGAAGAGAAACACACAGCAGAGTTCTCACGATGAAATACACTCTGCGTTTTGGAAGAAGCACGCTCTTGCTTTCTAGAGTCTCTTATAGAGCAGGAAACGTGACTGTGGTCAGTACAAAATAACGGTGTTTCCTACACATACAGACCATATCTAGGTCAACTCATCTTCTGAAACTGATACAAAGCACAGTTCCATTAACATGCAATGCTTTCAAGTTAAGAGCAAGAAACGTGTGAGCTTCGTGAACAATGTAGCTTCCTTTGAGCTGATTAGTGACTGAGTTTACCTGAAAAGATGTCTTGCTTGTAGGAAGACACAGAGCCTGGGATTTAACTCCATTTCTGAAGGGAAACACACAGCACAGTTCTCATCCATGAAACACACTCTGCTTTAGAGCAAGAAGCACGCTCTTGCTTTCTAGAGTCTATAATAGAGCCAGAAACTTGAAAGTGTGCTCACAACAAAAGAACTGGGTTTCCTACACACACGGACCATATCTAGGTCAACTCTGCTCCTGAAACTGATACAAACCACAGGTCCTCTAACATCCAATGCTTTTCAGTTAAGAGCGAGAAACCTGTGAGCTTCGTAAACGATTTATATTCATTTTTAGCTGAAAAGTGACAGTGTTTACCTGAAATGATGACTTGCATGTAGGAAGACACAGAGCCTGGGATTTAACTCCATTTCTGAAGGGAAACACACAGCACAGTTCTCATCCATGAAAAACACTCTGCTTTAGAGCACGGAGCAGGCTCTTGCTTTCTAGAATCTCTAAAATAGCCAGAAACTTGAGGGTACTCTGAACAAAAGAACGGTGTTTCCTACACATACGGACCATATCTAGGTCAACTCTTCTTCTAAAACTGAAACAAACCACAGTTCCTCTAACATGCAATGCTTTCCAGTTAAGAGCGAGAAACTTGTGAGCTTTGTGAACGATGTAGCTTTGTTTGAGCTGAAAGGTGACTGAGTTTACGTGAAACGAAGTCTTGCTTGTAGGAAGATACAGAGCCTGTGATTTAATTCCATTTCTGAAGGGGAACACACAGCATAGTTCTCATCCATGAAACACACTCTGCTTTAGAGCAAGAAGCACACTCTTGCTTTCTAAGAGTCTCTAATACAGCAGGAAACGTGACTGTGGTCAGAACAAAATAACGGTGTTACAAACACATGCGGACCATATCTATGTCAACTCTTCTATGGAAACTGATACGAAGCACAGTTCCATTAACATGCAATGCTTTCAAGTTAAGAGCGAGAAACATATGAGCCTTGTGAACGATGTAGCTTCCTTTGAGCTGAAAAGTGACTGAGTTTAACGGAAAAGATGTCTTGCTTGTAGGAAGACACAGAGCCTGGGATTTAACTCCATTTCTGAAGGGAAACACACAGCACAGTTCTCATCCATGAAACACACTCTGCTTTAGAGCAAGAAGCACGCTCTTGCTTTCTAGAGTCTATAATAGAGTCAGAAACTTGAAAGTGTGCTCAGAACAAAAGAACTGGGTTTCCTACACACACGGACCATATCTAGTTCAACTCTGCTCCTGAAACTGATACAAACCACAGGTCCTCTAACATCAAATGCTTTTCAGTTAAGAGCGAGAAACCTGTGAGCTTTGTAAACGATTTATATTCATTTGAGCTGAAAAGAGACAGCGTTTACCTGAAATGATGACTTGCTTGTAGGAAGACACAGAGCCTGGGATTTAACTCCATTTCTGAAGGGAAACACACAGCACAGTTCTCACCCTTGAAAAACACTCTGCTTTAGAGCACAGAGCAGGCTCTTGCTTTCTAGAATCTCTAAAATAGCCAGACTTGAGGGTACTCTGAATAAAAGAACGGTGTTTCCTACACATACCGACCATAGCTAGTTAAACTCTGCTTCTGAAACTGACACAAACCACAAGTCATCTAACATCTCATGCTTTACACTTAACAGCAAAAAACGTGTGAGCTTCGTTAATGATTTATATTCATTTGAGCTGAAAAGTGACTGCGTTTACCTGAAAAGTTGTCTTGCTTGTAGGAAGACACAGAGCCTGGAATTTAACTCCATTTCTGAAGGGAAACACACAGCACAGTTCTCTTCCATGAAATACACTCTGCTTTGGAGCAAGAAGCACACTCTTGCTTTCTAAGAGTCTCTAATACAGCAGATAACGTGACTGTGGTCAGAACAAATTAATGGAGTTTCATACACATACGGACCATATCTAGGTCAACTCTTCTACGGAAACTGATACAAGGCACAGTTCCATTAACATGCAATGCTTTTCAGTTAAGAGCGAGAAAGGTGTGAGCTTCGTAAATGATTTATATTCATTTGAGCTGAAAAGTGACAGCGTTTATCTGAAATGATGACTTGCTTGTAGGAAGACACAGCGCCTGGGATATAACTCCATTTCTGAAGGGAAACACACAACACAGTTCTCATCCATGAAACACACTCTGCTTTAGAGCACGGAGCATGCTCTTGCTTTCTAGAGTCTCTAATAGAGCCAGAAAATGGAGGGTACTCTGAACAAAAGAACGGTGTTTTCTACACATATGGACCATAGCTAGTTCAACTCTGGTTCTGAAACTGATAGAAACCACAAGTCCTCCAACATCCAATGCTATTCAATTAAGAGCGAGAAACGTGGGATCTTTGTAAACGATTTATATTCATTTGAGCTGAAAAATGACAGTGTTTACCTGAAATGATGACTTGCATGTAGGAAGACACAGAGCCTGGGATTTAACTCCATTTCTGAAGGGAAACACACAGCACAGTTCTCATCCATGAAAAACACTCTGCTTTAGAGCACGGAGCAGGCTCTTGCTTTCTAGAATCTCTAAAATAGCCAGAAACTTGAGGGTACTCTGAACAAAGGAACGGTGTTTCCTACACATACGGACCATATCTAGGTCAACTCTTCTTCTAAAACTGAAACAAACCACAGTTCCTCTAACATGCAATGCTTTCCAGTTAAGAGCGAGAAACTTGTGAGCTTCGTGAACGATGTAGCTTTGTTTGAGCTGAAAGGTGACTGAGTTTACGTGAAACGAAGTCTTGCTTGTAGGAAGATACAGAGCCTGTGATTTAATTCCATTTCTGAAGGGGAACACACAGCATAGTTCTCATCCATGAAACACACTCTGCTTTAGAGCAAGAAGCACACTCTTGCTTTCTAAGAGTCTCTAATACAGCAGGAAACGTGACTGTGGTCAGAACAAAATAACGGTGTTTCATACACATACGGACCATATCTATGTCAACTCTTCTATGGAAACTGATACGAAGCACAGTTCCATTAACATGCAATGCTTTCAAGTTAAGAGCGAGAAACATATGAGCCTTGTGAACGATGTAGCTTCCTTTGAGCTGAAAAGTGACTGAGGTTAACGGAAAAGATGTCTTGCTTGTAGGAAGACACAGAGCCTGGGATTTAACTCCATTTCTGAAGGGAAACACACAACACAGTTCTCATCCATGAAACACACTCTGCTTTAGAGCACGGAGCATGCTCTTGCTTTCTAGAGTCTCTAATAGAGCCAGAAAATGGAGGGTACTCTGAACAAAAGAACGGTGTTTTTTACACATATGGACCATAGCTAGTTCAACTCTGCTTCTGAAACTGATAGAAACCACAAGTCCTCCAACATCCAATGCTATTCAATTAAGAGAGAGAAACGTGTGATCTTTGTAAACGATTTATATTCATTTGAGCTGAAAAGTGACAGTGTTTACCTGAAATGATGACTTGCATGTAGGAAGACACAGAGCCTGGGATTTAACTCCATTTCTGAAGGGAAACACACAGCACAGTTCTCATCCATGAAAAACACTCTGCTTTAGAGCACGGAGCAGGCTCTTGCTTTCTAGAATCTCTAAAATAGCCAGAAACTTGAGGGTACTCTGAACAAAAGAACGGTGTTTCCTACACATACGGACCATATCTAGGTCAACTCTTCTTCTAAAACTGAAACAAACCACAGTTCCTCTAACATGCAATGCTTGCCATTAAAGAGCGAGAAACTTGTGAGCTTCGTAAACGATGTAGCTTTGTTTGAGCTGAAAGGTGACTGAGTTTACGTGAAACGAAGTCTTGCTTGTAGGAAGATACAGAGCCTGTGATTTAATTCCATTTCTGAAGGGGAACACACAGCATAGTTCTCATCCATGAAACACACTCTGCTTTAGAGCAAGAAGCACACTCTTGCTTTCTAAGAGTCTCTAATACAGCAGGAAACGTGACTGTGGTCAGAACAAAATAACGGTGTTTCATACACATACGGACCATATCTATGTCAACTCTTCTATGGAAACTGATACGAAGCACAGTTCCATTAACATGCAATGCTTTCAAGTTAAGAGCGAGAAACATATGAGCCTTGTGAACGATGTAGCTTCCTTTGAGCTGAAAAGTGACTGAGTTTAACGGAAAAGATGTCTTGCTTGTAGGAAGACACAGAGCCTGGGATTTAACTCCATTTCTGAAGGGAAACACACAGCACAGTTCTCATCCATGAAACACACTCTGCTTTAGAGCAAGAAGCACGCTCTTGCTTTCTAGAGTCTATAATAGAGTCAGAAACTTGAAATGTGCTCAGAACAAAAGAACTGGGTTTCCTACACACACGGACCATATCTAGTTCAACTCTGCTCCTGAAACTGATACAAACCACAGGTCCTCTAACATCAAATGCTTTTCAGTTAAGAGCGAGAAACCTGTGAGCTTTGTAAACGATTTATATTCATTTGAGCTGAAAAGTGACTGCGTTTACCTGAAATGATGACTTGCTTGTAGGAAGACACAGAGCCTGGGATTTAACTCCATTTCTGAAGGGAAACACACAACACAGTTCTCATCCATGAAACACACTCTGCTTTAGAGCACGGAGCATGCTCTTGCTTTCTAGAGTCTCTAATAGAGCCAGAAAATGGAGGGTACTCTGAACAAAAGAACGGTGTTTTCTACACATATGGACCATAGCTAGTTCATCTCTGCTTCTGAAACTGATAGAAACCACAAGTCCTCCAACATCCAATGCTATTCAATTAAGAGCGAGAAACGTGTGATCTTTGTAAACGATTTATATTCATTTGAGCTGAAAAGTGACAGTGTTTACCTGAAATGATGACTTGCATGTAGGAAGACACAGAGCCTGGGATTTAACTCCATTTCTGAAGGGAAACACACAGCACAGTTCTCATCCATGAAAAACACTCTGCTTTAGAGCACGGAGCAGGCTCTTACTTTCT
Organism: Onychomys leucogaster; assembly: GCA_949786385.1. Classification (NCBI taxonomy): domain Eukaryota; kingdom Metazoa; phylum Chordata; class Mammalia; order Rodentia; family Cricetidae; genus Onychomys; species Onychomys leucogaster. The sequence goes on from CATKUP010000624.1 coordinate 51,169, forward strand.
AGAATCTCTAAAATAGCCAGAAACTTGAGGGTACTCTGAATAAAAGAACGGTGTTTCCTACACGTACCGACCATAGCTAGTTCAACTCTGCTTCTGAAACTGACACAAACCACAAGTCTTCTAACATCTCATGCTTTACACTTAACAGCAAAAAACGTGTGAGCTTCGTTAATGATTTATATTCATTTGAGCTGAAAAGTGACTGCGTTTACCTGAAAAGTTGTCTTGCTTGTAGGAAGACACAGAGCCTGGAATTTAACTCCATTTCTGAAGGGAAACACACAGCACAGTTCTCTTCCATGAAATACACTCTGCTTTGGAGCAAGAAGCACACTCTTGCTTTCTAAGAGTCTCTAATACAGCAGATAACGTGACTGTGGTCAGAACAAAATAATGGAGTTTCATACACATACGGACCATATCTAGGTCAACTCTTCTACGGAAACTGATACAAGGCACAGTTCCATTAACATGCAATGCTTTTCAGTTAAGAGCGAGAAAGGTGTGAGCTTCGTAAATGATTTATATTCATTTGAGCTGAAAAGTGACAGCGTTTATCTGAAATGATGACTTGCTTGTAGGAAGACACAGCGCCTGGGATATAACTCCATTTCTGAAGGGAAACACACAACACAGTTCTCATCCATGAAACACACTCTGCTTTAGAGCACGGAGCATGCTCTTGCTTTCTAGAGTCTCTAATAGAGCCAGAAAATGGAGGGTACTCTGAACAAAAGAACGGTGTTTTCTACACATATGGACCATAGCTAGTTCATCTCTGCTTCTGAAACTGATAGAAACCACAAGTCCTCCAACATCCAATGCTATTCAATTAAGAGCGAGAAACGTGTGATCTTTGTAAACGATTTATATTCATTTGAGCTGAAAAGTGACAGTGTTTACCTGAAATGATGACTTGCATGTAGGAAGACACAGAGCCTGGGATTTAACTCCATTTCTGAAGGGAAACACACAGCACAGTTCTCATCCATGAAAAACACTCTGCTTTAGAGCACGGAGCAGGTTCTTGCTTTCTAGAATCTCTAAAATAGCCAGAAACTTGAGGGTACTCTGAACAAAAGAACGGTGTTTCCTACACATACGGACCATATCTAGGTCAACTCTTCTTCTAAAACTGAAACAAACCACAGTTCCTCTAACATGCAATGCTTTCCAGTTAAGAGCGAGAAACTTGTGAGCTTCGTGAACGATGTAGCTTTGTTTGAGCTGAAAGGTGACTGAGTTTACGTGAAACGAAGTCTTGCTTGTAGGAAGATACAGAGCCTGTGATTTAATTCCATTTCTGAAGGGGAACACACAGCATAGTTCTCATCCATGAAACACACTCTGCTTTAGAGCAAGAAGCACACTCTTGCTTTCTAAGAGTCTCTAATACAGCAGGAAACGTGACTGTGGTCAGAACAAAATAACGGTGTTTCATACACATACGGACCATATCTATGTCAACTCTTCTATGGAAACTGATACGAAGCACAGTTCCATTAACATGCAATGCTTTCAAGTTAAGAGCGAGAAACATATGAGCCTTGTGAACGATGTAGCTTCCTTTGAGCTGAAAAGTGACTGAGTTTAACGGAAAAGATGTCTTGCTTGTAGGAAGACACAGAGCCTGGGATTTAACTCCATTTCTGAAGGGAAACGCACAGCACAGTTCTCATCCATGAAACACACTCTGCTTTAGAGCAAGAAGCACGCTCTTGCTTTCTAGAGTCTATAATAGAGCCAGAAACTTGAATGTGTGCTCAGAACAAAAGAACTGGGTTTCCTACACACACGGACCATATCTAGTTCAACTCTGATCCTGAAACAGATACAAACCACAGGTCCTCTAACATCAAATGCTTTTCAGTTAAGAGCGAGAAACCTGTGAGCTTTGTAAACGATTTATATTCATTTGAGCTGAAAAGTGACAGCGTTTACCTGAAATGATGACTTGCTTGTAGGAAGACACAGAGCCTGGGATTTAACTCCATTTCTGAAGGGAAACACACAGCACAGTTCTCACCCATGAAAAACACTCTGCTTTAGAGCACAGAGCAGGCTCTTGCTTTCTAGAATCTCTAAAATAGCCAGAAACTTGAGGGTACTCTGAATAAAAGAACGGTGTTTCCTACACATACCGACCATAGCTAGTTCAACTCTGCTTCTGAAACTGACACAAACCACAAGTCATCTAACATCTCATGCTTTACACTTAACAGCAAAAAACGTGTGAGCTTCGTTAATGATTTATATTCATTTGAGCTGAAAAGTGACTGCGTTTACCTGAAAAGTTGTCTTGCTTGTAGGAAGACACAGAGCCTGGAATTTAACTCCATTTCTGAAGGGAAACACACAGCACAGTTCTCTTCCATGAAATACACTCTGCTTTGGAGCAAGAAGCACACTCTTGCTTTCTAAGAGTCTCTAATACAGCAGATAACGTGACTGTGGTCAGAACAAAATAATGGAGTTTCATACACATACGGACCATATCTAGGTCAACTCTTCTACGGAAACTGATACAAGGCACAGTTCCATTAACATGCAATGCTTTTCAGTTAAGAGCGAGAAAGGTGTGAGCTTCGTAAATGATTTATATTCATTTGAGCTGAAAAGTGACAGCGTTTATCTGAAATGATGACTTGCTTGTAGGAAGACACAGCGCCTGGGATTTAACTCCATTTCTGAAGGGAAACACACAACACAGTTCTCATCCATGAAACACACTCTGCTTTAGAGCACGGAGCATGCTCTTGCTTTCTAGAGTCTCTAATAGAGCCAGAAAATGGAGGGTACTCTGAACAAAAGAACGGTGTTTTCTACACATATGGACCATAGCTAGTTCAACTCTGGTTCTGAAACTGATAGAAACCACAAGTCCTCCAACATACAATGCTATTCAATTAAGAGCGAGAAACGTGTGATCTTTGTAAACGATTTATATTCATTTGAGCTGAAAAGTGACTGCGTTACCTGAAATGATGACTTGCATGTAGGAAGACACAGAGCCTGGGATTTAACTCCATTTCTGAAGGGAAACACACAGCACAGTTCTCATCCATGAAAAACACTCTGCTTTAGAGCACAGAGCAGGCTCTTGCTTTCTAGAATCTCTAAAATAGCCAGAAACTTGAGGGTACTCTGAACAAAAGAACGGTGTTTCCTACACATACGGACCATATCTAGGTCAACTCTTCTTCTAAAACTGAAACAAACCACAGTTCCTCTAACATGCAATGCTTTCCAGTTAAGAGCGAGAAACTTGTGAGCTTCGTGAACGATGTAGCTTTGTTTGAGCTGAAAGGTGACTGAGTTTACGTGAAACGAAGTCTTGCTTGTAGGAAGATACAGAGCCTGTGATTTAATTCCATTTCTGAAGGGGAACACACAGCATAGTTCTCATCCATGAAACACACTCTGCTTTAGAGCAAGAAGCACACTCTTGCTTTCTAAGAGTCTCTAATACAGCAGGAAACGTGACTGTGGTCAGAACAAAATAACGGTGTTTCATACACATACGGACCATATCTATGTCAACTCTTCTATGGAAACTGATACGAAGCACAGTTCCATTAACATGCAATGCTTTCAAGTTAAGAGCGAGAAACATATGAGCCTTGTGAACGATGTAGCTTCCTTTGAGCTGAAAAGTGACTGAGGTTAACGGAAAAGATGTCTTGCTTGTAGGAAGACACAGAGCCTGGGATTTAACTCCATTTCTGAAGGGAAACACACAACACAGTTCTCATCCATGAAACACACTCTGCTTTAGAGCACGGAGCATGCTCTTGCTTTCTAGAGTCTCTAATAGAGCCAGAAAATGGAGGGTACTCTGAACAAAAGAACGGTGTTTTCTACACATATGGACCATAGCTAGTTCAACTCTGCTTCTGAAACTGATAGAAACCACAAGTCCTCCAACATCCAATGCTATTCAATTAAGAGAGAGAAACGTGTGATCTTTGTAAACGATTTATATTCATTTGAGCTGAAAAGTGACAGTGTTTACCTGAAATGATGACTTGCATGTAGGAAGACACAGAGCCTGGGATTTAACTCCATTTCTGAAGGGAAACACACAGCACAGTTCTCATCCATGAAAAACACTCTGCTTTAGAGCACGGAGCAGGCTCTTGCTTTCTAGAATCTCTAAAATAGCCAGAAACTTGAGGGTACTCTGAACAAAAGAACGGTGTTTCCTACACATACGGACCATATCTAGGTCAACTCTTCTTCTAAAACTGAAACAAACCACAGTTCCTCTAACATGCAATGCTTGCCATTAAAGAGCGAGAAACTTGTGAGCTTCGTAAACGATGTAGCTTTGTTTGAGCTGAAAGGTGACTGAGTTTACGTGAAACGAAGTCTTGCTTGTAGGAAGATACAGAGCCTGTGATTTAATTCCATTTCTGAAGGGGAACACACAGCATAGTTCTCATCCATGAAACACACTCTGCTTTAGAGCAAGAAGCACACTCTTGCTTTCTAAGAGTCTCTAATACAGCAGGAAACGTGACTGTGGTCAGAACAAAATAACGGTGTTTCATACACATACGGACCATATCTATGTCAACTCTTCTATGGAAACTGATACGAAGCACAGTTCCATTAACATGCAATGCTTTCAAGTTAAGAGCGAGAAACATATGAGCCTTGTGAACGATGTAGCTTCCTTTGAGCTGAAAAGTGACTGAGTTTAACGGAAAAGATGTCTTGCTTGTAGGAAGACACAGAGCCTGGGATTTAACTCCATTTTTGAAGGGAAACACACTGCACAGTTCTCATCCATGAAACACACTCTGCTTTAGAGCAAGAAGCACGCTCTTGCTTTCTAGAGTCTATAATAGAGTCAGAAACTTGAAATGTGCTCAGAACAAAAGAACTGGGTTTCCTACACACACGGACCATATCTAGTTCAACTCTGCTCCTGAAACTGATACAAACCACAGGTCCTCTAACATCAAATGCTTTTCAGTTAAGAGCGAGAAACCTGTGAGCTTTGTAAATGATTTATATTCATTTGAGCTGAAAAGTGACAGCGTTTACCTGAAATGATGACTTGCTTGTAGGAAGACACAGAGCCTGGGATTTAACTCCATTTCTGAAGGGAAATACACAACACAGTTCTCATCCATGAAACACACTCTGCTTTAGAGCACGGAGCATGCTCTTGCTTTCTAGAGTCTCTAATAGAGCCAGAAAATGGAGGGTACTCTGAACAAAAGAACGGTGTTTTCTACACATATGGACCATAGCTAGTTCATCTCTGCTTCTGAAACTGATAGAAACCACAAGTCCTCCAACATCCAATGCTATTCAATTAAGAGCGAGAAACGTGTGATCTTTGTAAACGATTTATATTCATTTGAGCTGAAAAGTGACAGTGTTTACCTGAAATGATGACTTGCATGTAGGAAGACACAGAGCCTGGGATTTAACTCCATTTCTGAAGGGAAACACACAGCACAGTTCTCATCCATGAAAAACACTCTGCTTTAGAGCACGGAGCAGGTTCTTGCTTTCTAGAATCTCTAAAATAGCCAGAAACTTGAGGGTACTCTGAACAAAAGAACGGTGTTTCCTACACATACGGACCATATCTAGGTCAACTCTTCTTCTAAAACTGAAACAAACCACAGTTCCTCTAACATGCAATGCTTTCCAGTTAAGAGCGAGAAACTTGTGAGCTTCGTGAACGATGTAGCTTTGTTTGAGCTGAAAGGTGACTGAGTTTACGTGAAACGAAGTCTTGCTTGTAGGAAGATACAGAGCCTGTGATTTAATTCCATTTCTGAAGGGGAACACACAGCATAGTTCTCATCCATGAAACACACTCTGCTTTAGAGCAAGAAGCACACTCTTGCTTTCTAAGAGTCTCTAATACAGCAGGAAACGTGACTGTGGTCAGAACAAAATAACGGTGTTTCATACACATACGGACCATATCTATGTCAACTCTTCTATGGAAACTGATACGAAGCACAGTTCCATTAACATGCAATGCTTTCAAGTTAAGAGCAAGAAACATATGAGCCTTGTGAACGATGTAGCTTCCTTTGAGCTGAAAAGTGACTGAGTTTAACGGAAAAGATGTCTTGCTTGTAGGAAGACACAGAGCCTGGGATTTAACTCCATTTCTGAAGGGAAACGCACAGCACAGTTCTCATCCATGAAACACACTCTGCTTTAGAGCAAGAAGCACGCTCTTGCTTTCTAGAGTCTATAATAGAGCCAGAAACTTGAATGTGTGCTCAGAACAAAAGAACTGGGTTTCCTACACACACGGACCATATCTAGTTCAACTCTGATCCTGAAACAGATACAAACCACAGGTCCTCTAACATCAAATGCTTTTCAGTTAAGAGCGAGAAACCTGTGAGCTTTGTAAACGATTTATATTCATTTGAGCTGAAAAGTGACAGCGTTTACCTGAAATGATGACTTGCTTGTAGGAAGACACAGAGCCTGGGATTTAACTCCATTTCTGAAGGGAAACACACAGCACAGTTCTCACCCATGAAAAACACTCTGCTTTAGAGCACAGAGCAGGCTCTTGCTTTCTAGAATCTCTAAAATAGCCAGAAACTTGAGGGTACTCTGAATAAAAGAACGGTGTTTCCTACACATACCGACCATAGCTAGTTCAACTCTGCTTCTGAAACTGACACAAACCACAAGTCATCTAACATCTCATGCTTTACACTTAACAGCAAAAAACGTGTGAGCTTCGTTAATGATTTATATTCATTTGAGCTGAAAAGTGACTGCGTTTACCTGAAAAGTTGTCTTGCTTGTAGGAAGACACAGAGCCTGGAATTTAACTCCATTTCTGAAGGGAAACACACAGCACAGTTCTCTTCCATGAAATACACTCTGCTTTGGAGCAAGAAGCACACTCTTGCTTTCTAAGAGTCTCTAATACAGCAGATAACGTGACTGTGGTCAGAACAAAATAATGGAGTTTCATACACATACGGACCATATCTAGGTCAACTCTTCTACGGAAACTGATACAAGGCACAGTTCCATTAACATGCAATGCTTTTCAGTTAAGAGCGAGAAAGGTGTGAGCTTCGTAAATGATTTATATTCATTTGAGCTGAAAAGTGACAGCGTTTATCTGAAATGATGACTTGCTTGTAGGAAGACACAGCGCCTGGGATTTAACTCCATTTCTGAAGGGAAACACACAACACAGTTCTCATCCATGAAACACACTCTGCTTTAGAGCACGGAGCATGCTCTTGCTTTCTAGAGTCTCTAATAGAGCCAGAAAATGGAGGGTACTCTGAACAAAAGAACGGTGTTTTCTACACATATGGACCATAGCTAGTTCAACTCTGGTTCTGAAACTGATAGAAACCACAAGTCCTCCAACATACAATGCTATTCAATTAAGAGCGAGAAACGTGTGATCTTTGTAAACGATTTATATTCATTTGAGCTGAAAAGTGACTGCGTTACCTGAAATGATGACTTGCATGTAGGAAGACACAGAGCCTGGGATTTAACTCCATTTCTGAAGGGAAACACACAGCACAGTTCTCATCCATGAAAAACACTCTGCTTTAGAGCACAGAGCAGGCTCTTGCTTTCTAGAATCTCTAAAATAGCCAGAAACTTGAGGGTACTCTGAACAAAAGAACGGTGTTTCCTACACATACGGACCATATCTAGGTCAACTCTTCTTCTAAAACTGAAACAAACCACAGTTCCTCTAACATGCAATGCTTTCCAGTTAAGAGCGAGAAACTTGTGAGCTTCGTGAACGATGTAGCTTTGTTTGAGCTGAAAGGTGACTGAGTTTACGTGAAACGAAGTCTTGCTTGTAGGAAGATACAGAGCCTGTGATTTAATTCCATTTCTGAAGGGGAACACACAGCATAGTTCTCATCCATGAAACACACTCTGCTTTAGAGCAAGAAGCACACTCTTGCTTTCTAAGAGTCTCTAATACAGCAGGAAACGTGACTGTGGTCAGAACAAAATAACGGTGTTTCATACACATACGGACCATATCTATGTCAACTCTTCTATGGAAACTGATACGAAGCACAGTTCCATTAACATGCAATGCTTTCAAGTTAAGAGCGAGAAACATATGAGCCTTGTGAACGATGTAGCTTCCTTTGAGCTGAAAAGTGACTGAGGTTAACGGAAAAGATGTCTTGCTTGTAGGAAGACACAGAGCCTGGGATTTAACTCCATTTCTGAAGGGAAACACACAACACAGTTCTCATCCATGAAACACACTCTGCTTTAGAGCACGGAGCATGCTCTTGCTTTCTAGAGTCTCTAATAGAGCCAGAAAATGGAGGGTACTCTGAACAAAAGAACGGTGTTTTCTACACATATGGACCATAGCTAGTTCAACTCTGCTTCTGAAACTGATAGAAACCACAAGTCCTCCAACATCCAATGCTATTCAATTAAGAGAGAGAAACGTGTGATCTTTGTAAACGATTTATATTCATTTGAGCTGAAAAGTGACAGTGTTTACCTGAAATGATGACTTGCATGTAGGAAGACACAGAGCCTGGGATTTAACTCCATTTCTGAAGGGAAACACACAGCACAGTTCTCATCCATGAAAAACACTCTGCTTTAGAGCACGGAGCAGGCTCTTGCTTTCTAGAATCTCTAAAATAGCCAGAAACTTGAGGGTACTCTGAACAAAAGAACGGTGTTTCCTACACATACGGACCATATCTAGGTCAACTCTTCTTCTAAAACTGAAACAAACCACAGTTCCTCTAACATGCAATGCTTGCCATTAAAGAGCGAGAAACTTGTGAGCTTCGTAAACGATGTAGCTTTGTTTGAGCTGAAAGGTGACTGAGTTTACGTGAAACGAAGTCTTGCTTGTAGGAAGATACAGAGCCTGTGATTTAATTCCATTTCTGAAGGGGAACACACAGCATAGTTCTCATCCATGAAACACACTCTGCTTTAGAGCAAGAAGCACACTCTTGCTTTCTAAGAGTCTCTAATACAGCAGGAAACGTGACTGTGGTCAGTACAAAATAACGGTGTTTCATACACATACGGACCATATCTATGTCAACTCTTCTATGGAAACTGATACGAAGCACAGTTCCATTAACATGCAATGCTTTCAAGTTAAGAGCGAGAAACATATGAGCCTTGTGAACGATGTAGCTTCCTTTGAGCTGAAAAGTGACTGAGTTTAACGGAAAAGATGTCTTGCTTGTAGGAAGACACAGAGCCTGGGATTTAACTCCATTTTTGAAGGGAAACACACTGCACAGTTCTCATCCATGAAACACACTCTGCTTTAGAGCAAGAAGCACGCTCTTGCTTTCTAGAGTCTATAATAGAGTCAGAAACTTGAAATGTGCTCAGAACAAAAGAACTGGGTTTCCTACACACACGGACCATATCTAGTTCAACTCTGCTCCTGAAACTGATACAAACCACAGGTCCTCTAACATCAAATGCTTTTCAGTTAAGAGCGAGAAACCTGTGAGCTTTGTAAATGATTTATATTCATTTGAGCTGAAAAGTGACAGCGTTTACCTGAAATGATGACTTGCTTGTAGGAAGACACAGAGCCTGGGATTTAACTCCATTTCTGAAGGGAAATACACAACACAGTTCTCATCCATGAAACACACTCTGCTTTAGAGCACGGAGCATGCTCTTGCTTTCTAGAGTCTCTAATAGAGCCAGAAAATGGAGGGTACTCTGAACAAAAGAACGGTGTTTTCTACACATATGGACCATAGCTAGTTCATCTCTGCTTCTGAAACTGATAGAAACCACAAGTCCTCCAACATCCAATGCTATTCAATTAAGAGCGAGAAACGTGTGATCTTTGTAAACGATTTATATTCATTTGAGCTGAAAAGTGACAGTGTTTACCTGAAATGATGACTTGCATGTAGGAAGACACAGAGCCTGGGATTTAACTCCATTTCTGAAGGGAAACACACAGCACAGTTCTCATCCATGAAAAACACTCTGCTTTAGAGCACGGAGCAGGCTCTTACTTTCTAGAATCTCTAAAATAGCCAGAAACTTGAGGGTACTCTGAATAAAAGAACGGTGTTTCCTACACGTACCGACCATAGCTAGTTCAACTCTGCTTCTGAAACTGACACAAACCACAAGTCTTCTAACATCTCATGCTTTACACTTAACAGCAAAAAACGTGTGAGCTTCGTTAATGATTTATATTCATTTGAGCTGAAAAGTGACTGCGTTTACCTGAAAAGTTGTCTTGCTTGTAGGAAGACACAGAGCCTGGAATTTAACTCCATTTCTGAAGGGAAACACACAGCACAGTTCTCTTCCATGAAATACACTCTGCTTTGGAGCAAGAAGCACACTCTTGCTTTCTAAGAGTCTCTAATACAGCAGATAACGTGACTGTGGTCAGAACAAAATAATGGAGTTTCATACACATACGGACCATATCTAGGTCAACTCTTCTACGGAAACTGATACAAGGCACAGTTCCATTAACATGCAATGCTTTTCAGTTAAGAGCGAGAAAGGTGTGAGCTTCGTAAATGATTTATATTCATTTGAGCTGAAAAGTGACAGCGTTTATCTGAAATGATGACTTGCTTGTAGGAAGACACAGCGCCTGGGATATAACTCCATTTCTGAAGGGAAACACACAACACAGTTCTCATCCATGAAACACACTCTGCTTTAGAGCACGGAGCATGCTCTTGCTTTCTAGAGTCTCTAATAGAGCCAGAAAATGGAGGGTACTCTGAACAAAAGAACGGTGTTTTCTACACATATGGACCATAGCTAGTTCAACTCTGGTTCTGAAACTGATAGAAACCACAAGTCCTCCAACATCCAATGCTATTCAATTAAGAGCGAGAAACGTGTGATCTTTGTAAACGATTTATATTCATTTGAGCTGAAAAGTGACAGTGTTTACCTGAAATGATGACTTGCATGTAGGAAGACACAGAGCCTGGGATTTAACTCCATTTCTGAAGGGAAACACACAGCACAGTTCTCATCCATGAAAAACACTCTGCTTTAGAGCACGGAGCAGGTTCTTGCTTTCTAGAATCTCTAAAATAGCCAGAAACTTGAGGGTACTCTGAACAAAAGAACGGTGTTTCCTACACATACGGACCATATCTAGGTCAACTCTTCTTCTAAAACTGAAACAAACCACAGTTCCTCTAACATGCAATGCTTTCCAGTTAAGAGCGAGAAACTTGTGAGCTTCGTGAACGATGTAGCTTTGTTTGAGCTGAAAGGTGACTGAGTTTACGTGAAACGAAGTCTTGCTTGTAGGAAGATACAGAGCCTGTGATTTAATTCCATTTCTGAAGGGGAACACACAGCATAGTTCTCATCCATGAAACACACTCTGCTTTAGAGCAAGAAGCACACTCTTGCTTTCTAAGAGTCTCTAATACAGCAGGAAACGTGACTGTGGTCAGAACAAAATAACGGTGTTTCATACACATACGGACCATATCTATGTCAACTCTTCTATGGAAACTGATACGAAGCACAGTTCCATTAACATGCAATGCTTTCAAGTTAAGAGCGAGAAACATATGAGCCTTGTGAACGATGTAGCTTCCTTTGAGCTGAAAAGTGACTGAGTTTAACGGAAAAGATGTCTTGCTTGTAGGAAGAAACAGAGCCTGGGATTTAACTCCATTTCTGAAGGGAAACGCACAGCACAGTTCTCATCCATGAAACACACTCTGCTTTAGAGCAAGAAGCACGCTCTTGCTTTCTAGAGTCTATAATAGAGCCAGAAACTTGAATGTGTGCTCAGAACAAAAGAACTGGGTTTCCTACACACACGGACCATATCTAGTTCAACTCTGATCCTGAAACAGATACAAACCACAGGTCCTCTAACATCAAATGCTTTTCAGTTAAGAGCGAGAAACCTGTGAGCTTTGTAAACGATTTATATTCATTTGAGCTGAAAAGTGACAGCGTTTACCTGAAATGATGACTTGCTTGTAGGAAGACACAGAGCCTGGGATTTAACTCCATTTCTGAAGGGAAACACACAGCACAGTTCTCACCCATGAAAAACACTCTGCTTTAGAGCACAGAGCAGGCTCTTGCTTTCTAGAATCTCTAAAATAGCCAGAAACTTGAGGGTACTCTGAATAAAAGAACGGTGTTTCCTACACATACCGACTATAGCTAGTTCAACTCTGCTTCTGAAACTGACACAAACCACAAGTCATCTAACATCTCATGCTTTACACTTAACAGCAAAAAACGTGTGAGCTTCGTTAATGATTTATATTCATTTGAGCTGAAAAGTGACTGCGTTTACCTGAAAAGTTGTCTTGCTTGTAGGAAGACACAGAGCCTGGAATTTAACTCCATTTCTGAAGGGAAACACACAGCACAGTTCTCTTCCATGAAATACACTCTGCTTTGGAGCAAGAAGCACACTCTTGCTTTCTAAGAGTCTCTAATACAGCAGATAACGTGACTGTGGTCAGAACAAAATAATGGAGTTTCATACACATACGGACCATATCTAGGTCAACTCTTCTACGGAAACTGATACAAGGCACAGTTCCATTAACATGCAATGCTTTTCAGTTAAGAGCGAGAAAGGTGTGAGCTTCGTAAATGATTTATATTCATTTGAGCTGAAAAGTGACAGCGTTTATCTGAAATGATGACTTGCTTGTAGGAAGACACAGCGCCTGGGATTTAACTCCATTTCTGAAGGGAAACACACAACACAGTTCTCATCCATGAAACACACTCTGCTTTAGAGCACGGAGCATGCTCTTGCTTTCTAGAGTCTCTAATAGAGCCAGAAAATGGAGGGTACTCTGAACAAAAGAACGGTGTTTTCTACACATATGGACCATAGCTAGTTCAACTCTGGTTCTGAAACTGATAGAAACCACAAGTCCTCCAACATACAATGCTATTCAATTAAGAGCGAGAAACGTGTGATCTTTGTAAACGATTTATATTCATTTGAGCTGAAAAGTGACTGCGTTACCTGAAATGATGACTTGCATGTAGGAAGACACAGAGCCTGGGATTTAACTCCATTTCTGAAGGGAAACACACAGCACAGTTCTCATCCATGAAAAACACTCTGCTTTAGAGCACAGAGCAGGCTCTTGCTTTCTAGAATCTCTAAAATAGCCAGAAACTTGAGGGTACTCTGAACAAAAGAACGGTGTTTCCTACACATACGGACCATATCTAGGTCAACTCTTCTTCTAAAACTGAAACAAACCACAGTTCCTCTAACATGCAATGCTTTCCAGTTAAGAGCGAGAAACTTGTGAGCTTCGTGAACGATGTAGCTTTGTTTGAGCTGAAAGGTGACTGAGTTTACGTGAAACGAAGTCTTGCTTGTAGGAAGATACAGAGCCTGTGATTTAATTCCATTTCTGAAGGGGAACACACAGCATAGTTCTCATCCATGAAACACACTCTGCTTTAGAGCAAGAAGCACACTCTTGCTTTCTAAGAGTCTCTAATACAGCAGGAAACGTGACTGTGGTCAGAACAAAATAACGGTGTTTCATACACATACGGACCATATCTATGTCAACTCTTCTATGGAAACTGATACGAAGCACAGTTCCATTAACATGCAATGCTTTCAAGTTAAGAGCGAGAAACATATGAGCCTTGTGAACGATGTAGCTTCCTTTGAGCTGAAAAGTGACTGAGGTTAACGGAAAAGATGTCTTGCTTGTAGGAAGACACAGAGCCTGGGATTTAACTCCATTTCTGAAGGGAAACACACAACACAGTTCTCATCCATGAAACACACTCTGCTTTAGAGCACGGAGCATGCTCTTGCTTTCTAGAGTCTCTAATAGAGCCAGAAAATGGAGGGTACTCTGAACAAAAGAACGGTGTTTTCTACACATATGGACCATAGCTAGTTCAACTCTGCTTCTGAAACTGATAGAAACCACAAGTCCTCCAACATCCAATGCTATTCAATTAAGAGAGAGAAACGTGTGATCTTTGTAAACGATTTATATTCATTTGAGCTGAAAAGTGACAGTGTTTACCTGAAATGATGACTTGCATGTAGGAAGACACAGAGCCTGGGATTTAACTCCATTTCTGAAGGGAAACACACAGCACAGTTCTCATCCATGAAAAACACTCTGCTTTAGAGCACGGAGCAGGCTCTTGCTTTCTAGAATCTCTAAAATAGCCAGAAACTTGAGGGTACTCTGAACAAAAGAACGGTGTTTCCTACACATACGGACCATATCTAGGTCAACTCTTCTTCTAAAACTGAAACAAACCACAGTTCCTCTAACATGCAATGCTTGCCATTAAAGAGCGAGAAACTTGTGAGCTTCGTAAACGATGTAGCTTTGTTTGAGCTGAAAGGTGACTGAGTTTACGTGAAACCAAGTCTTGCTTGTAGGAAGATACAGAGCCTGTGATTTAATTCCATTTCTGAAGGGGAACACACAGCATAGTTCTCATCCATGAAACACACTCTGCTTTAGAGCAAGAAGCACACTCTTGCTTTCTAAGAGTCTCTAATACAGCAGGAAACGTGACTGTGGTCAGAACAAAATAACGGTGTTTCATACACATACGGACCATATCTATGTCAACTCTTCTATGGAAACTGATACGAAGCACAGTTCCATTAACATGCAATGCTTTCAAGTTAAGAGCGAGAAACATATGAGCCTTGTGAACGATGTAGCTTCCTTTGAGCTGAAAAGTGACTGAGTTTAACGGAAAAGATGTCTTGCTTGTAGGAAGACACAGAGCCTGGGATTTAACTCCATTTCTGAAGGGAAACACACAGCACAGTTCTCATCCATGAAACACACTCTGCTTTAGAGCAAGAAGCACGCTCTTGCTTTCTAGAGTCTATAATAGAGTCAGAAACTTGAAATGTGCTCAGAACAAAAGAACTGGGTTTCCTACACACACGGACCATATCTAGTTCAACTCTGCTCCTGAAACTGATACAAACCACAGGTCCTCTAACATCAAATGCTTTTCAGTTAAGAGCGAGAAACCTGTGAGCTTTGTAAACGATTTATATTCATTTGAGCTGAAAAGTGACAGCGTTTACCTGAAATGATGACTTGCTTGTAGGAAGACACAGAGCCTGGGATTTAACTCCATTTCTGAAGGGAAACACACAACACAGTTCTCATCCATGAAACACACTCTGCTTTAGAGCACGGAGCATGCTCTTGCTTTCTAGAGTCTCTAATAGAGCCAGAAAATGGAGGGTACTCTGAACAAAAGAACGGTGTTTTCTACACATATGGACCATAGCTAGTTCATCTCTGCTTCTGAAACTGATAGAAACCACAAGTCCTCCAACATCCAATGCTATTCAATTAAGAGCGAGAAACGTGTGATCTTTGTAAACGATTTATATTCATTTGAGCTGAAAAGTGACAGTGTTTACCTGAAATGATGACTTGCATGTAGGAAGACACAGAGCCTGGGATTTAACTCCATTTCTGAAGGGAAACACACAGCACAGTTCTCATCCATGAAAAACACTCTGCTTTAGAGCACGGAGCAGGCTCTTACTTTCTAGAATCTCTAAAATAGCCAGAAACTTGAGGGTACTCTGAATAAAAGAACGGTGTTTCCTACACGTACCGACCATAGCTAGTTCAACTCTGCTTCTGAAACTGACACAAACCACAAGTCTTCTAACATCTCATGCTTTACACTTAACAGCAAAAAACGTGTGAGCTTCGTTAATGATTTATATTCATTTGAGCTGAAAAGTGACTGCGTTTACCTGAAAAGTTGTCTTGCTTGTAGGAAGACACAGAGCCTGGAATTTAACTCCATTTCTGAAGGGAAACACACAGCACAGTTCTCTTCCATGAAATACACTCTGCTTTGGAGCAAGAAGCACACTCTTGCTTTCTAAGAGTCTCTAATACAGCAGATAACGTGACTGTGGTCAGAACAAAATAATGGAGTTTCATACACATACGGACCATATCTAGGTCAACTCTTCTACGGAAACTGATACAAGGCACAGTTCCATTAACATGCAATGCTTTTCAGTTAAGAGCGAGAAAGGTGTGAGCTTCGTAAATGATTTATATTCATTTGAGCTGAAAAGTGACAGCGTTTATCTGAAATGATGACTTGCTTGTAGGAAGACACAGCGCCTGGGATATAACTCCATTTCTGAAGGGAAACACACAACACAGTTCTCATCCATGAAACACACTCTGCTTTAGAGCACGGAGCATGCTCTTGCTTTCTAGAGTCTCTAATAGAGCCAGAAAATGGAGGGTACTCTGAACAAAAGAACGGTGTTTTCTACACATATGGACCATAGCTAGTTCAACTCTGGTTCTGAAACTGATAGAAACCACAAGTCCTCCAACATCCAATGCTATTCAATTAAGAGCGAGAAACGTGTGATCTTTGTAAACGATTTATATTCATTTGAGCTGAAAAGTGACAGTGTTTACCTGAAATGATGACTTGCATGTAGGAAGACACAGAGCCTGGGATTTAACTCCATTTCTGAAGGGAAACACACAGCACAGTTCTCATCCATGAAAAACACTCTGCTTTAGAGCACGGAGCAGGTTCTTGCTTTCTAGAATCTCTAAAATAGCCAGAAACTTGAGGGTACTCTGAACAAAAGAACGGTGTTTCCTACACATACGGACCATATCTAGGTCAACTCTTCTTCTAAAACTGAAACAAACCACAGTTCCTCTAACATGCAATGCTTTCCAGTTAAGAGCGAGAAACTTGTGAGCTTCGTGAACGATGTAGCTTTGTTTGAGCTGAAAGGTGACTGAGTTTACGTGAAACGAAGTCTTGCTTGTAGGAAGATACAGAGCCTGTGATTTAATTCCATTTCTGAAGGGGAACACACAGCATAGTTCTCATCCATGAAACACACTCTGCTTTAGAGCAAGAAGCACACTCTTGCTTTCTAAGAGTCTCTAATACAGCAGGAAACGTGACTGTGGTCAGAACAAAATAACGGTGTTTCATACACATACGGACCATATCTATGTCAACTCTTCTATGGAAACTGATACGAAGCACAGTTCCATTAACATGCAATGCTTTCAAGTTAAGAGCGAGAAACATATGAGCCTTGTGAACGATGTAGCTTCCTTTGAGCTGAAAAGTGACTGAGTTTAACGGAAAAGATGTCTTGCTTGTAGGAAGACACAGAGCCTGGGATTTAACTCCATTTCTGAAGGGAAACGCACAGCACAGTTCTCATCCATGAAACACACTCTGCTTTAGAGCAAGAAGCACGCTCTTGCTTTCTAGAGTCTATAATAGAGCCAGAAACTTGAATGTGTGCTCAGAACAAAAGAACTGGGTTTCCTACACACACGGACCATATCTAGTTCAACTCTGATCCTGAAACAGATACAAACCACAGGTCCTCTAACATCAAATGCTTTTCAGTTAAGAGCGAGAAACCTGTGAGCTTTGTAAACGATTTATATTCATTTGAGCTGAAAAGTGACAGCGTTTACCTGAAATGATGACTTGCTTGTAGGAAGACACAGAGCCTGGGATTTAACTCCATTTCTGAAGGGAAACACACAGCACAGTTCTCACCCATGAAAAACACTCTGCTTTAGAGCACAGAGCAGGCTCTTGCTTTCTAGAATCTCTAAAATAGCCAGAAACTTGAGGGTACTCTGAATAAAAGAACGGTGTTTCCTACACATACCGACCATAGCTAGTTCAACTCTGCTTCTGAAATTGACACAAACCACAAGTCATCTAACATCTCATGCTTTACACTTAACAGCAAAAAACGTGTGAGCTTCGTTAATGATTTATATTCATTTGAGCTGAAAAGTGACTGCGTTTACCTGAAAAGTTGTCTTGCTTGTAGGAAGACACAGAGCCTGGAATTTAACTCCATTTCTGAAGGGAAACACACAGCACAGTTCTCTTCCATGAAATACACTCTGCTTTGGAGCAAGAAGCACACTCTTGCTTTCTAAGAGTCTCTAATACAGCAGATAACGTGACTGTGGTCAGAACAAAATAATGGAGTTTCATACACATACGGACCATATCTAGGTCAACTCTTCTACGGAAACTGATACAAGGCACAGTTCCATTAACATGCAATGCTTTTCAGTTAAGAGCGAGAAAGGTGTGAGCTTCGTAAATGATTTATATTCATTTGAGCTGAAAAGTGACAGCGTTTATCTGAAATGATGACTTGCTTGTAGGAAGACACAGCGCCTGGGATTTAACTCCATTTCTGAAGGGAAACACACAACACAGTTCTCATCCATGAAACACACTCTGCTTTAGAGCACGGAGCATGCTCTTGCTTTCTAGAGTCTCTAATAGAGCCAGAAAATGGAGGGTACTCTGAACAAAAGAACGGTGTTTTCTACACATATGGACCATAGCTAGTTCAACTCTGGTTCTGAAACTGATAGAAACCACAAGTCCTCCAACATACAATGCTATTCAATTAAGAGCGAGAAACGTGTGATCTTTGTAAACGATTTATATTCATTTGAGCTGAAAAGTGACTGCGTTACCTGAAATGATGTCTTGCTTGTAGGAGGACATTGAGCCTGGAATATAACTCCATTTCTGAAGAGAAACACACAGCAGAGTTCTCACGATGAAATACACTCTGCGTTTTGGAAGAAGCACGCTCTTGCTTTCTAGAGTCTCTTATAGAGCAGGAAACGTGACTGTGGTCAGTACAAAATAACGGTGTTTCCTACACATACAGACCATATCTAGGTCAACTCATCTTCTGAAACTGATACAAAGCACAGTTCCATTAACATGCAATGCTTTCAAGTTAAGAGCAAGAAACGTGTGAGCTTCGTGAACGATGTAGCTTCCTTTGAGCTGAAAAGTGACTGAGTTTACCTGAAAAGATGTCTTGCTTGTAGGAAGACACAGAGCCTGGGATTTAACTCCATTTCTGAAGGGAAACACACAGCACAGTTCTCATCCATGAAACACACTCTGCTTTAGAGCAAGAAGCACGCTCTTGCTTTCTAGAGTCTATAATAGAGCCAGAAACTTGATAGTGTGCTCACAACAAAAGAACTGGGTTTGCTACACACACGGACCATATCTAGGTCAACTCTGCTCCTGAAACTGATACAAACCACAAGTCCTCCAACATCCAATGCTATTCAATTAAGAGCGAGAAACGTGTGATCTTTGTAAACGATTTATATTCATTTGAGCTGAAAAATGACAGTGTTTACCTGAAATGATGACTTGCATGTAGGAAGACACAGAGCCTGGGATTTAACTCCATTTCTGAAGGGAAACACACAGCACAGTTCTCATCCATGAAAAACACTCTGCTTTAGAGCACAGAGCAGGCTCTTGCTTTCTAGAATCTCTAAAATAGCCAGAAACTTGAGGGTACTCTGAACAAAAGAACGGTGTTTCCTACACATACGGACCATATCTAGGTCAACTCTTCTTCTAAAACTGAAACAAACCACAGTTCCTCTAACATGCAATGCTTTCCAGTTAAGAGCGAGAAACTTGTGAGCTTCGTGAACGATGTAGCTTTGTTTGAGCTGAAAGGTGACTGAGTTTACGTGAAACGAAGTCTTGCTTGTAGGAAGATACAGAGCCTGTGATTTAATTCCATTTCTGAAGGGGAACACACAGCATAGTTCTCATCCATGAAACACACTCTGCTTTAGAGCAAGAAGCACACTCTTGCTTTCTAAGAGTCTCTAATACAGCAGGAAACGTGACTGTGGTCAGAACAAAATAACGGTGTTTCATACACATACGGACCATATCTATGTCAACTCTTCTATGGAAACTGATACGAAGCACAGTTCCATTAACATGCAATGCTTTCAAGTTAAGAGCGAGAAACATATGAGCCTTGTGAACGATGTAGCTTCCTTTGAGCTGAAAAGTGACTGAGTTTACCTGAAAAGATGTCTTGCTTGTAGGAAGATACAGAGCCTGGGATTTAACTCCATTTCTGAAGGGAAACACACAGCACAGTTCTCATCCATGAAACACACTCTGCTTTAGAGCAAGAAGCACGCTCTTGCTTTCTAGAGTCTATAATAGAGCCAGAAACTTGAAAGTGTGCTCAGAACAAAAGAACTGGGTTTCCTACACACACGGACCATATCTAGTTCAACTCTGCTCCTGAAACAGACACAAACCACAGGTCCTCTAACATCAAATGCTTTTCAGTTAAGAGCGAGAAACCTGTGAGCTTTGTAAACGATTTATATTCATTTGAGCTGAAAAGTGACAGCGTTTACCTGAAATGATGACTTGCTTGTAGGAAGACACAGAGCCTGGGATTTAACTCCATTTCTGAAGGGAAACACACAGCACAGTTCTCACCCATGAAAAACACTCTGCTTTAGAGCACAGAGCAGGCTCTTGCTTTCTAGAATCTCTAAAATACCCAGAAACTTGAGGGTACTCTGAATAAAAGAACGGTGTTTCCTACACATACCGACCATAGCTAGTTCAACTCTGCTTCTGAAACTGACACAAACCACAAGTCATCTAACATCTCATGCTTTACACTTAACAGCAAAAAACGTGTGAGCTTCGTTAATGATTTATATTCATTTGAGCTGAAAAGTGACTGCGTTTACCTGAAAAGTTGTCTTGCTTGTAGGAAGACACAGAGCCTGGAATTTAACTCCATTTCTGAAGGGAAACACACAGCACAGTTCTCTTCCATGAAATACACTCTGCTTTGGAGCAAGAAGCACACTCTTGCTTTCTAAGAGTCTCTAATACAGCAGATAACGTGACTGTGGTCAGAACAAAATAATGGAGTTTCATACACATACGGACCATATCTAGGTCAACTCTTCTACGGAAACTGATACAAGGCACAGTTCCATTAACATGCAATGCTTTTCAGTTAAGAGCGAGAAAGGTGTGAGTTCGTAAATGATTTATATTCATTTGAGCTGAAAAGTGACAGCGTTTATCTGAAATGATGACTTGCTTGTAGGAAGACACAGCACCTGGGATTTAACTCCATTTCTGAAGGGAAACACACAACACAGTTCTCATCCATGAAACACACTCTGCTTTAGAGCACGGAGCATGCTCTTGCTTTCTAGAGTCTCTAATAGAGCCAGAAAATGGAGGGTACTCTGAACAAAAGAACGGTGTTTTCTACACATATGGACCATAGCTAGTTCAACTCTGCTTCTGAAACTGATAGAAACCACAAGTCCTCCAACATCCAATGCTATTCAATTAAGAGCGAGAAACGTGTGATCTTTGTAAACGATTTATATTCATTTGAGCTGAAAAGTGACTGCGTTACCTGAAATGATGTCTTGCTTGTAGGAGGACATTGAGCCTGGAATATAACTCCATTTCTGAAGAGAAACACACAGCAGAGTTCTCACGATGAAATACACTCTGCGTTTTGGAAGAAGCACGCTCTTGCTTTCTAGAGTCTCTTATAGAGCAGGAAACGTGACTGTGGTCAGTACAAAATAACGGTGTTTCCTACACATACAGACCATATCTAGGTCAACTCATCTTCTGAAACTGATACAAAGCACAGTTCCATTAACATGCAATGCTTTCAAGTTAAGAGCAAGAAACGTGTGAGCTTCGTGAACGATGTAGCTTCCTTTGAGCTGAAAAGTGACTGAGTTTACCTGAAAAGATGTCTTGCTTGTAGGAAGACACAGAGCCTGGGATTTAACTCCATTTCTGAAGGGAAACACACAGCACAGTTCTCATCCATGAAACACACTCTGCTTTAGAGCAAGAAGCACGCTCTTGCTTTCTAGAGTCTATAATAGAGCCAGAAACTTGAAAGTGTGCTCACAACAAAAGAACTGGGTTTCCTACACACACGGACCATATCTAGGTCAACTCTGCTCCTGAAACTGATACAAACCACAGGTCCTCTAACATCCAATGCTTTTCAGTTAAGAGCGAGAAACCTGTGAGCTTCGTAAACGATTTATATTCATTTTTAGCTGAAAAGTGACAGTGTTTACCTGAAATGATGACTTGCATGTAGGAAGACACAGAGCCTGGGATTTAACTCCATTTCTGAAGGGAAACACACAGCACAGTTCTCATCCATGAAAAACACTCTGCTTTACAGCACGGAGCAGGCTCTTGCTTTCTAGAATCTCTAAAATAGCCAGAAACTTGAGGGTACTCTGAACAAAACAACGGTGTTTCCTACACATACGGACCATATCTAGGTCAACTCTTCTTCTAAAACTGAAACAAACCACAGTTCCTCTAACATGCAATGCTTTCCAGTTAAGAGCGAGAAACTTGTGAGCTTCGTGAACGATGTAGCTTTGTTTGAGCTGAAAGGTGACTGAGTTTACGTGAAACGAAGTCTTGCTTGTAGGAAGATACAGAGCCTGTGATTTAATTCCATTTCTGAAGGGGAACACACAGCATAGTTCTCATCCATGAAACACACTCTGCTTTAGAGCAAGAAGCACACTCTTGCTTTCTAAGAGTCTCTAATACAGCAGGAAACGTGACTGTGGTCAGAACAAAATAACGGTGTTTCATACACATACGGACCATATCTATGTCAACTCTTCTATGGAAACTGATACGAAGCACAGTTCCATTAACATGCAATGCTTTCAAGTTAAGAGCGAGAAACATATGAGCCTTGTGAACGATGTAGCTTCCTTTGAGCTGAAAAGTGACTGAGTTTACCTGAAAAGATGTCTTGCTTGTAGGAAGATACAGAGCCTGGGATTTAACTCCATTTCTGAAGGGAAACACACAGCACAGTTCTCATCCATGAAACACACTCTGCTTTAGAGCAAGAAGCACGCTCTTGCTTTCTAGAGTCTATAATAGAGCCAGAAACTTGAAAGTGTGCTCAGAACAAAAGAACTGGGTTTCCTACACACACGGACCATATCTAGTTCAACTCTGCTCCTGAAACAGACACAAACCACAGGTCCTCTAACATCAAATGCTTTTCAGTTAAGAGCGAGAAACCTGTGAGCTTTGTAAACGATTTATATTCATTTGAGCTGAAAAGTGACAGCGTTTACCTGAAATGATGACTTGCTTGTAGGAAGACACAGAGCCTGGGATTTAACTCCATTTCTGAAGGGAAACACACAGCACAGTTCTCACCCATGAAAAACACTCTGCTTTAGAGCACAGAGCAGGCTCTTGCTTTCTAGAATCTCTAAAATACCCAGAAACTTGAGGGTACTCTGAATAAAAGAACGGTGTTTCCTACACATACCGACCATAGCTAGTTCAACTCTGCTTCTGAAACTGACACAAACCACAAGTCATCTAACATCTC
Source organism: Onychomys leucogaster (assembly GCA_949786385.1). Classification (NCBI taxonomy): domain Eukaryota; kingdom Metazoa; phylum Chordata; class Mammalia; order Rodentia; family Cricetidae; genus Onychomys; species Onychomys leucogaster. The sequence continues at coordinate 74,444 of CATKUP010000624.1, forward strand.
ATGCTTTACACTTAACAGCAAAAAACGTGTGAGCTTCGTTAATGATTTATATTCATTTGAGCTGAAAAGTGACTGCGTTTACCTGAAAAGTTGTCTTGCTTGTAGGAAGACACAGAGCCTGGAATTTAACTCCATTTCTGAAGGGAAACACACAGCACAGTTCTCTTCCATGAAATACACTCTGCTTTGGAGCAAGAAGCACACTCTTGCTTTCTAAGAGTCTCTAATACAGCAGATAACGTGACTGTGGTCAGAACAAAATAATGGAGTTTCATACACATACGGACCATATCTAGGTCAACTCTTCTACGGAAACTGATACAAGGCACAGTTCCATTAACATGCAATGCTTTTCAGTTAAGAGCGAGAAAGGTGTGAGTTCGTAAATGATTTATATTCATTTGAGCTGAAAAGTGACAGCGTTTATCTGAAATGATGACTTGCTTGTAGGAAGACACAGCACCTGGGATTTAACTCCATTTCTGAAGGGAAACACACAACACAGTTCTCATCCATGAAACACACTCTGCTTTAGAGCAAGGAGCATGCTCTTGCTTTCTAGAGTCTCTAATAGAGCCAGAAAATGGAGGGTACTCTGAACAAAAGAACGGTGTTTTCTACACATATGGACCATAGCTAGTTCAACTCTGCTTCTGAAACTGATAGAAACCACAAGTCCTCCAACATCCAATGCTATTCAATTAAGAGCGAGAAACGTGTGATCTTTGTAAACGATTTATATTCATTTGAGCTGAAAAGTGACTGCGTTACCTGAAATGATGTCTTGCTTGTAGGAGGACATTGAGCCTGGAATATAACTCCATTTCTGAAGAGAAACACACAGCAGAGTTCTCACGATGAAATACACTCTGCGTTTTGGAAGAAGCACGCTCTTGCTTTCTAGAGTCTCTTATAGAGCAGGAAACGTGACTGTGGTCAGTACAAAATAACGGTGTTTCCTACACATACAGACCATATCTAGGTCAACTCATCTTCTGAAACTGATACAAAGCACAGTTCCATTAACATGCAATGCTTTCAAGTTAAGAGCAAGAAACGTGTGAGCTTCGTGAACAATGTAGCTTCCTTTGAGCTGATTAGTGACTGAGTTTACCTGAAAAGATGTCTTGCTTGTAGGAAGACACAGAGCCTGGGATTTAACTCCATTTCTGAAGGGAAACACACAGCACAGTTCTCATCCATGAAACACACTCTGCTTTAGAGCAAGAAGCACGCTCTTGCTTTCTAGAGTCTATAATAGAGCCAGAAACTTGAAAGTGTGCTCACAACAAAAGAACTGGGTTTCCTACACACACGGACCATATCTAGGTCAACTCTGCTCCTGAAACTGATACAAACCACAGGTCCTCTAACATCCAATGCTTTTCAGTTAAGAGCGAGAAACCTGTGAGCTTCGTAAACGATTTATATTCATTTTTAGCTGAAAAGTGACAGTGTTTACCTGAAATGATGACTTGCATGTAGGAAGACACAGAGCCTGGGATTTAACTCCATTTCTGAAGGGAAACACACAGCACAGTTCTCATCCATGAAAAACACTCTGCTTTAGAGCACGGAGCAGGCTCTTGCTTTCTAGAATCTCTAAAATAGCCAGAAACTTGAGGGTACTCTGAACAAAAGAACGGTGTTTCCTACACATACGGACCATATCTAGGTCAACTCTTCTTCTAAAACTGAAACAAACCACAGTTCCTCTAACATGCAATGCTTTCCAGTTAAGAGCGAGAAACTTGTGAGCTTCGTGAACGATGTAGCTTTGTTTGAGCTGAAAGGTGACTGAGTTTACGTGAAACGAAGTCTTGCTTGTAGGAAGATACAGAGCCTGGGATTTAACTCCATTTCTGAAGGGGAACACACAGCATAGTTCTCATCCATGAAACACACTCTGCTTTAGAGCAAGAAGCACACTCTTGCTTTCTAAGAGTCTCTAATACAGCAGGAAACGTGACTGTGGTCAGAACAAAATAACGGTGTTTCATACACATACGGACCATATCTATGTCAACTCTTCTATGGAAACTGATACGAAGCACAGTTCCATTAACATGCAATGCTTTCAAGTTAAGAGCGAGAAACATATGAGCCTTGTGAACGATGTAGCTTCCTTTGAGCTGAAAAGTGACTGAGTTTACCTGAAAAGATGTCTTGCTTGTAGGAAGACACAGAGCCTGGGATTTAACTCCATTTCTGAAGGGAAACACACAGCACAGTTCTCATCCATGAAACACACTCTGCTTTAGAGCAAGAAGCACGCTCTTGCTTTCTAGAGTCTATAATAGAGCCAGAAACTTGAAAGTGTGCTCAGAACAAAAAACTGGGTTTCCTACACACACGGACCATATCTAGTTCAACTCTGCTCCTGAAACAGATACAAACACAGGTCCTCTAACAACAAATGCTTTTCAATTAAGAGCGAGAAACCTGTGAGCTTTGTAAACGATTTATATTCATTTGAGCTGAAAAGTGACAGCGTTTACCTGAAATGATGACTTGCTTGTAGGAAGACACAGAGCCTGGGATTTAACTCCATTTCTGAAGGGAAACACACAGCACAGTTCTCACCCATAAAAAACACTCTGCTTTAGAGCACAGAGCAGGCTCTTGCTTTCTAGAATCTCTAAAATAGCCAGAAACTTGAGGGTACTCTGAATAAAAGAACGGTGTTTCTTACACATACCGACCATAGCTAGTTCAACTCTGCTTCTGAAACTGACACAAACCACAAGTCATCTAACATCTCATGCTTTACACTTAACAGCAAAAAACGTGTGAGCTTCGTTAATGATTTATATTCATTTGAGCTGAAAAGTGACTGCGTTTACCTGAAAAGTTGTCTTGCTTGTAGGAAGACACAGAGCCTGGAATTTAACTCCATTTCTGAAGGGAAACACACAGCACAGTTCTCTTCCATGAAATACACTCTGCTTTGGAGCAAGAAGCACACTCTTGCTTTCTAAGAGTCTCTAATACAGCAGATAACGTGACTGTGGTCAGAACAAAATAATGGAGTTTCATACACATACGGACCATATCTAGGTCAACTCTTCTACGGAAACTGATACAAGGCACAGTTCCATTAACATGCAATGCTTTTCAGTTAAGAGCGAGAAAGGTGTGAGCTTCGTAAATGATTTATATTCATTTGAGCTGAAAAGTGACAGCGTTTATCTGAAATGATGACTTGCTTGTAGGAAGACACAGCGCCTGGGATTTAACTCCATTTCTGAAGGGAAACACACAACACAGTTCTCATCCATGAAACACACTCTGCTTTAGAGCACGGAGCATGCTCTTGCTTTCTAGAGTCTCTAATAGAGCCAGAAAATGGAGGGTACTCTGAACAAAAGAACGGTGTTTTCTACACATATGGACCATAGCTAGTTCAACTCTGCTTCTGAAACTGATAGAAACCACAAGTCCTCCAACATCCAATGCTATTCAATTAAGAGCGAGAAACGTGTGATCTTTGTAAACGATTTATATTCATTTGAGCTGAAAAGTGACTGCGTTACCTGAAATGATGTCTTGCTTGTAGGAGGACATTAAGCCTGGAATATAACTCCATTTCTGAAGAGAAACACACAGCAGAGTTCTCACGATGAAATACACTCTGCGTTTTGGAAGAAGCACGCTCTTGCTTTCTAGAGTCTCTTATAGAGCAGGAAACGTGACTGTGGTCAGTACAAAATAACGGTGTTTCCTACACATACAGACCATATCTAGGTCAACTCATCTTCTGAAACTGATACAAAGCACAGTTCCATTAACATGCAATGCTTTCAAGTTAAGAGCAAGAAACGTGTGAGCTTCGTGAACGATGTAGCTTCCTTTGAGCTGAAAAGTGACTGAGTTTACCTGAAAAGATGTCTTGCTTGTAGGAAGACACAGAGCCTGGGATTTAACTCCATTTCTGAAGGGAAACACACAGCACAGTTCTCATCCATGAAACACACTCTGCTTTAGAGCAAGAAGCACGCTCTTGCTTTCTAGAGTCTATAATAGAGCCAGAAACTTGAAAGTGTGCTCACAACAAAAGAACTGGGTTTCCTACACACACGGACCATATCTAGGTCAACTCTGCTCCTGAAACTGATACAAACCACAGGTCCTCTAACATCCAATGCTTTTCAGTTAAGAGCGAGAAACCTGTGAGCTTCGTAAACGATTTATATTCATTTTTAGCTGAAAAGTGACAGTGTTTACCTGAAATGATGACTTGCATGTAGGAAGACACAGAGCCTGGGATTTAACTCCATTTCTGAAGGGAAACACACAGCACAGTTCTCATCCATGAAAAACACTCTGCTTTAGAGCACGGAGCAGGCTCTTGCTTTCTAGAGTCTCTAATAGAGCCAGAAAATGGAGGGTACTCTGAACAAAAGAACGGTGTTTTCTACACATATGGACCATAGCTAGTTCATCTCTGCTTCTGAAACTGATAGAAACCACAAGTCCTCCAACATCCAATGCTATTCAATTAAGAGCGAGAAACGTGTGATCTTTGTAAACGATTTATATTCATTTGAGCTGAAAAGTGACAGTGTTTACCTGAAATGATGACTTGCATGTAGGAAGACACAGAGCCTGGGATTTAACTCCATTTCTGAAGGGAAACACACAGCACAGTTCTCATCCATGAAAAACACTCTGCTTTAGAGCACGGAGCAGGCTCTTACTTTCTAGAATCTCTAAAATAGCCAGAAACTTGAGGGTACTCTGAATAAAAGAACGGTGTTTCCTACACGTACCGACCATAGCTAGTTCAACTCTGCTTCTGAAACTGACACAAACCACAAGTCTTCTAACATCTCATGCTTTACACTTAACAGCAAAAAACGTGTGAGCTTCGTTAATGATTTATATTCATTTGAGCTGAAAAGTGACTGCGTTTACCTGAAAAGTTGTCTTGCTTGTAGGAAGACACAGAGCCTGGAATTTAACTCCATTTCTGAAGGGAAACACACAGCACAGTTCTCTTCCATGAAATACACTCTGCTTTGGAGCAAGAAGCACACTCTTGCTTTCTAAGAGTCTCTAATACAGCAGATAACGTGACTGTGGTCAGAACAAAATAATGGAGTTTCATACACATACGGACCATATCTAGGTCAACTCTTCTACGGAAACTGATACAAGGCACAGTTCCATTAACATGCAATGCTTTTCAGTTAAGAGCGAGAAAGGTGTGAGCTTCGTAAATGATTTATATTCATTTGAGCTGAAAAGTGACAGCGTTTATCTGAAATGATGACTTGCTTGTAGGAAGACACAGCGCCTGGGATATAACTCCATTTCTGAAGGGAAACACACAACACAGTTCTCATCCATGAAACACACTCTGCTTTAGAGCACGGAGCATGCTCTTGCTTTCTAGAGTCTCTAATAGAGCCAGAAAATGGAGGGTACTCTGAACAAAAGAACGGTGTTTTCTACACATATGGACCATAGCTAGTTCAACTCTGGTTCTGAAACTGATAGAAACCACAAGTCCTCCAACATCCAATGCTATTCAATTAAGAGCGAGAAACGTGTGATCTTTGTAAACGATTTATATTCATTTGAGCTGAAAAGTGACAGTGTTTACCTGAAATGATGACTTGCATGTAGGAAGACACAGAGCCTGGGATTTAACTCCATTTCTGAAGGGAAACACACAGCACAGTTCTCATCCATGAAAAACACTCTGCTTTAGAGCACGGAGCAGGTTCTTGCTTTCTAGAATCTCTAAAATAGCCAGAAACTTGAGGGTACTCTGAACAAAAGAACGGTGTTTCCTACACATACGGACCATATCTAGGTCAACTCTTCTTCTAAAACTGAAACAAACCACAGTTCCTCTAACATGCAATGCTTTCCAGTTAAGAGCGAGAAACTTGTGAGCTTCGTGAACGATGTAGCTTTGTTTGAGCTGAAAGGTGACTGAGTTTACGTGAAACGAAGTCTTGCTTGTAGGAAGATACAGAGCCTGTGATTTAATTCCATTTCTGAAGGGGAACACACAGCATAGTTCTCATCCATGAAACACACTCTGCTTTAGAGCAAGAAGCACACTCTTGCTTTCTAAGAGTCTCTAATACAGCAGGAAACGTGACTGTGGTCAGAACAAAATAACGGTGTTTCATACACATACGGACCATATCTATGTCAACTCTTCTATGGAAACTGATACGAAGCACAGTTCCATTAACATGCAATGCTTTCAAGTTAAGAGCGAGAAACATATGAGCCTTGTGAACGATGTAGCTTCCTTTGAGCTGAAAAGTGACTGAGTTTACCTGAAAAGATGTCTTGCTTGTAGGAAGATACAGAGCCTGGGATTTAACTCCATTTCTGAAGGGAAACACACAGCACAGTTCTCATCCATGAAACACACTCTGCTTTAGAGCAAGAAGCACGCTCTTGCTTTCTAGAGTCTATAATAGAGCCAGAAACTTGAAAGTGTGCTCAGAACAAAAGAACTGGGTTTCCTACACACACGGACCATATCTAGTTCAACTCTGCTCCTGAAACAGACACAAACCACAGGTCCTCTAACATCAAATGCTTTTCAGTTAAGAGCGAGAAACCTGTGAGCTTTGTAAACGATTTATATTCATTTGAGCTGAAAAGTGACAGCGTTTACCTGAAATGATGACTTGCTTGTAGGAAGACACAGAGCCTGGGATTTAACTCCATTTCTGAAGGGAAACACACAGCACAGTTCTCACCCATGAAAAACACTCTGCTTTAGAGCACAGAGCAGGCTCTTGCTTTCTAGAATCTCTAAAATACCCAGAAACTTGAGGGTACTCTGAATAAAAGAACGGTGTTTCCTACACATACCGACCATAGCTAGTTCAACTCTGCTTCTGAAACTGACACAAACCACAAGTCATCTAACATCTCATGCTTTACACTTAACAGCAAAAAACGTGTGAGCTTCGTTAATGATTTATATTCATTTGAGCTGAAAAGTGACTGCGTTTACCTGAAAAGTTGTCTTGCTTGTAGGAAGACACAGAGCCTGGAATTTAACTCCATTTCTGAAGGGAAACACACAGCACAGTTCTCTTCCATGAAATACACTCTGCTTTGGAGCAAGAAGCACACTCTTGCTTTCTAAGAGTCTCTAATACAGCAGATAACGTGACTGTGGTCAGAACAAAATAATGGAGTTTCATACACATACGGACCATATCTAGGTCAACTCTTCTACGGAAACTGATACAAGGCACAGTTCCATTAACATGCAATGCTTTTCAGTTAAGAGCGAGAAAGGTGTGAGTTCGTAAATGATTTATATTCATTTGAGCTGAAAAGTGACAGCGTTTATCTGAAATGATGACTTGCTTGTAGGAAGACACAGCACCTGGGATTTAACTCCATTTCTGAAGGGAAACACACAACACAGTTCTCATCCATGAAACACACTCTGCTTTAGAGCACGGAGCATGCTCTTGCTTTCTAGAGTCTCTAATAGAGCCAGAAAATGGAGGGTACTCTGAACAAAAGAACGGTGTTTTCTACACATATGGACCATAGCTAGTTCAACTCTGCTTCTGAAACTGATAGAAACCACAAGTCCTCCAACATCCAATGCTATTCAATTAAGAGCGAGAAACGTGTGATCTTTGTAAACGATTTATATTCATTTGAGCTGAAAAGTGACTGCGTTACCTGAAATGATGTCTTGCTTGTAGGAGGACATTGAGCCTGGAATATAACTCCATTTCTGAAGAGAAACACACAGCAGAGTTCTCACGATGAAATACACTCTGCGTTTTGGAAGAAGCACGCTCTTGCTTTCTAGAGTCTCTTATAGAGCAGGAAACGTGACTGTGGTCAGTACAAAATAACGGTGTTTCCTACACATACAGACCATATCTAGGTCAACTCATCTTCTGAAACTGATACAAAGCACAGTTCCATTAACATGCAATGCTTTCAAGTTAAGAGCAAGAAACGTGTGAGCTTCGTGAACGATGTAGCTTCCTTTGAGCTGAAAAGTGACTGAGTTTACCTGAAAAGATGTCTTGCTTGTAGGAAGACACAGAGCCTGGGATTTAACTCCATTTCTGAAGGGAAACACACAGCACAGTTCTCATCCATGAAACACACTCTGCTTTAGAGCAAGAAGCACGCTCTTGCTTTCTAGAGTCTATAATAGAGCCAGAAACTTGAAAGTGTGCTCACAACAAAAGAACTGGGTTTCCTACACACACGGACCATATCTAGGTCAACTCTGCTCCTGAAACTGATACAAACCACAGGTCCTCTAACATCCAATGCTTTTCAGTTAAGAGCGAGAAACCTGTGAGCTTCGTAAACGATTTATATTCATTTTTAGCTGAAAAGTGACAGTGTTTACCTGAAATGATGACTTGCATGTAGGAAGACACAGAGCCTGGGATTTAACTCCATTTCTGAAGGGAAACACACAGCACAGTTCTCATCCATGAAAAACACTCTGCTTTACAGCACGGAGCAGGCTCTTGCTTTCTAGAATCTCTAAAATAGCCAGAAACTTGAGGGTACTCTGAACAAAACAACGGTGTTTCCTACACATACGGACCATATCTAGGTCAACTCTTCTTCTAAAACTGAAACAAACCACAGTTCCTCTAACATGCAATGCTTTCCAGTTAAGAGCGAGAAACTTGTGAGCTTCGTGAACGATGTAGCTTTGTTTGAGCTGAAAGGTGACTGAGTTTACGTGAAACGAAGTCTTGCTTGTAGGAAGATACAGAGCCTGTGATTTAATTCCATTTCTGAAGGGGAACACACAGCATAGTTCTCATCCATGAAACACACTCTGCTTTAGAGCAAGAAGCACACTCTTGCTTTCTAAGAGTCTCTAATACAGCAGGAAACGTGACTGTGGTCAGAACAAAATAACGGTGTTTCATACACATACGGACCATATCTATGTCAACTCTTCTATGGAAACTGATACGAAGCACAGTTCCATTAACATGCAATGCTTTCAAGTTAAGAGCGAGAAACATATGAGCCTTGTGAACGATGTAGCTTCCTTTGAGCTGAAAAGTGACTGAGTTTACCTGAAAAGATGTCTTGCTTGTAGGAAGATACAGAGCCTGGGATTTAACTCCATTTCTGAAGGGAAACACACAGCACAGTTCTCATCCATGAAACACACTCTGCTTTAGAGCAAGAAGCACGCTCTTGCTTTCTAGAGTCTATAATAGAGCCAGAAACTTGAAAGTGTGCTCAGAACAAAAGAACTGGGTTTCCTACACACACGGACCATATCTAGTTCAACTCTGCTCCTGAAACAGACACAAACCACAGGTCCTCTAACATCAAATGCTTTTCAGTTAAGAGCGAGAAACCTGTGAGCTTTGTAAACGATTTATATTCATTTGAGCTGAAAAGTGACAGCGTTTACCTGAAATGATGACTTGCTTGTAGGAAGACACAGAGCCTGGGATTTAACTCCATTTCTGAAGGGAAACACACAGCACAGTTCTCACCCATGAAAAACACTCTGCTTTAGAGCACAGAGCAGGCTCTTGCTTTCTAGAATCTCTAAAATACCCAGAAACTTGAGGGTACTCTGAATAAAAGAACGGTGTTTCCTACACATACCGACCATAGCTAGTTCAACTCTGCTTCTGAAACTGACACAAACCACAAGTCATCTAACATCTCATGCTTTACACTTAACAGCAAAAAACGTGTGAGCTTCGTTAATGATTTATATTCATTTGAGCTGAAAAGTGACTGCGTTTACCTGAAAAGTTGTCTTGCTTGTAGGAAGACACAGAGCCTGGAATTTAACTCCATTTCTGAAGGGAAACACACAGCACAGTTCTCTTCCATGAAATACACTCTGCTTTGGAGCAAGAAGCACACTCTTGCTTTCTAAGAGTCTCTAATACAGCAGATAACGTGACTGTGGTCAGAACAAAATAATGGAGTTTCATACACATACGGACCATATCTAGGTCAACTCTTCTACGGAAACTGATACAAGGCACAGTTCCATTAACATGCAATGCTTTTCAGTTAAGAGCGAGAAAGGTGTGAGTTCGTAAATGATTTATATTCATTTGAGCTGAAAAGTGACAGCGTTTATCTGAAATGATGACTTGCTTGTAGGAAGACACAGCACCTGGGATTTAACTCCATTTCTGAAGGGAAACACACAACACAGTTCTCATCCATGAAACACACTCTGCTTTAGAGCAAGGAGCATGCTCTTGCTTTCTAGAGTCTCTAATAGAGCCAGAAAATGGAGGGTACTCTGAACAAAAGAACGGTGTTTTCTACACATATGGACCATAGCTAGTTCAACTCTGCTTCTGAAACTGATAGAAACCACAAGTCCTCCAACATCCAATGCTATTCAATTAAGAGCGAGAAACGTGTGATCTTTGTAAACGATTTATATTCATTTGAGCTGAAAAGTGACTGCGTTACCTGAAATGATGTCTTGCTTGTAGGAGGACATTGAGCCTGGAATATAACTCCATTTCTGAAGAGAAACACACAGCAGAGTTCTCACGATGAAATACACTCTGCGTTTTGGAAGAAGCACGCTCTTGCTTTCTAGAGTCTCTTATAGAGCAGGAAACGTGACTGTGGTCAGTACAAAATAACGGTGTTTCCTACACATACAGACCATATCTAGGTCAACTCATCTTCTGAAACTGATACAAAGCACAGTTCCATTAACATGCAATGCTTTCAAGTTAAGAGCAAGAAACGTGTGAGCTTCGTGAACAATGTAGCTTCCTTTGAGCTGATTAGTGACTGAGTTTACCTGAAAAGATGTCTTGCTTGTAGGAAGACACAGAGCCTGGGATTTAACTCCATTTCTGAAGGGAAACACACAGCACAGTTCTCATCCATGAAACACACTCTGCTTTAGAGCAAGAAGCACGCTCTTGCTTTCTAGAGTCTATAATAGAGCCAGAAACTTGAAAGTGTGCTCACAACAAAAGAACTGGGTTTCCTACACACACGGACCATATCTAGGTCAACTCTGCTCCTGAAACTGATACAAACCACAGGTCCTCTAACATCCAATGCTTTTCAGTTAAGAGCGAGAAACCTGTGAGCTTCGTAAACGATTTATATTCATTTTTAGCTGAAAAGTGACAGTGTTTACCTGAAATGATGACTTGCATGTAGGAAGACACAGAGCCTGGGATTTAACTCCATTTCTGAAGGGAAACACACAGCACAGTTCTCATCCATGAAAAACACTCTGCTTTAGAGCACGGAGCAGGCTCTTGCTTTCTAGAATCTCTAAAATAGCCAGAAACTTGAGGGTACTCTGAACAAAAGAACGGTGTTTCCTACACATACGGACCATATCTAGGTCAACTCTTCTTCTAAAACTGAAACAAACCACAGTTCCTCTAACATGCAATGCTTTCCAGTTAAGAGCGAGAAACTTGTGAGCTTCGTGAACGATGTAGCTTTGTTTGAGCTGAAAGGTGACTGAGTTTACGTGAAACGAAGTCTTGCTTGTAGGAAGATACAGAGCCTGGGATTTAACTCCATTTCTGAAGGGGAACACACAGCATAGTTCTCATCCATGAAACACACTCTGCTTTAGAGCAAGAAGCACACTCTTGCTTTCTAAGAGTCTCTAATACAGCAGGAAACGTGACTGTGGTCAGAACAAAATAACGGTGTTTCATACACATACGGACCATATCTATGTCAACTCTTCTATGGAAACTGATACGAAGCACAGTTCCATTAACATGCAATGCTTTCAAGTTAAGAGCGAGAAACATATGAGCCTTGTGAACGATGTAGCTTCCTTTGAGCTGAAAAGTGACTGAGTTTACCTGAAAAGATGTCTTGCTTGTAGGAAGACACAGAGCCTGGGATTTAACTCCATTTCTGAAGGGAAACACACAGCACAGTTCTCATCCATGAAACACACTCTGCTTTAGAGCAAGAAGCACGCTCTTGCTTTCTAGAGTCTATAATAGAGCCAGAAACTTGAAAGTGTGCTCAGAACAAAAAACTGGGTTTCCTACACACACGGACCATATCTAGTTCAACTCTGCTCCTGAAACAGATACAAACACAGGTCCTCTAACAACAAATGCTTTTCAATTAAGAGCGAGAAACCTGTGAGCTTTGTAAACGATTTATATTCATTTGAGCTGAAAAGTGACAGCGTTTACCTGAAATGATGACTTGCTTGTAGGAAGACACAGAGCCTGGGATTTAACTCCATTTCTGAAGGGAAACACACAGCACAGTTCTCACCCATAAAAAACACTCTGCTTTAGAGCACAGAGCAGGCTCTTGCTTTCTAGAATCTCTAAAATAGCCAGAAACTTGAGGGTACTCTGAATAAAAGAACGGTGTTTCTTACACATACCGACCATAGCTAGTTCAACTCTGCTTCTGAAACTGACACAAACCACAAGTCATCTAACATCTCATGCTTTACACTTAACAGCAAAAAACGTGTGAGCTTCGTTAATGATTTATATTCATTTGAGCTGAAAAGTGACTGCGTTTACCTGAAAAGTTGTCTTGCTTGTAGGAAGACACAGAGCCTGGAATTTAACTCCATTTCTGAAGGGAAACACACAGCACAGTTCTCTTCCATGAAATACACTCTGCTTTGGAGCAAGAAGCACACTCTTGCTTTCTAAGAGTCTCTAATACAGCAGATAACGTGACTGTGGTCAGAACAAAATAATGGAGTTTCATACACATACGGACCATATCTAGGTCAACTCTTCTACGGAAACTGATACAAGGCACAGTTCCATTAACATGCAATGCTTTTCAGTTAAGAGCGAGAAAGGTGTGAGCTTCGTAAATGATTTATATTCATTTGAGCTGAAAAGTGACAGCGTTTATCTGAAATGATGACTTGCTTGTAGGAAGACACAGCGCCTGGGATTTAACTCCATTTCTGAAGGGAAACACACAACACAGTTCTCATCCATGAAACACACTCTGCTTTAGAGCACGGAGCATGCTCTTGCTTTCTAGAGTCTCTAATAGAGCCAGAAAATGGAGGGTACTCTGAACAAAAGAACGGTGTTTTCTACACATATGGACCATAGCTAGTTCAACTCTGCTTCTGAAACTGATAGAAACCACAAGTCCTCCAACATCCAATGCTATTCAATTAAGAGCGAGAAACGTGTGATCTTTGTAAACGATTTATATTCATTTGAGCTGAAAAGTGACTGCGTTACCTGAAATGATGTCTTGCTTGTAGGAGGACATTAAGCCTGGAATATAACTCCATTTCTGAAGAGAAACACACAGCAGAGTTCTCACGATGAAATACACTCTGCGTTTTGGAAGAAGCACGCTCTTGCTTTCTAGAGTCTCTTATAGAGCAGGAAACGTGACTGTGGTCAGTACAAAATAACGGTGTTTCCTACACATACAGACCATATCTAGGTCAACTCATCTTCTGAAACTGATACAAAGCACAGTTCCATTAACATGCAATGCTTTCAAGTTAAGAGCAAGAAACGTGTGAGCTTCGTGAACGATGTAGCTTCCTTTGAGCTGAAAAGTGACTGAGTTTACCTGAAAAGATGTCTTGCTTGTAGGAAGACACAGAGCCTGGGATTTAACTCCATTTCTGAAGGGAAACACACAGCACAGTTCTCATCCATGAAACACACTCTGCTTTAGAGCAAGAAGCACGCTCTTGCTTTCTAGAGTCTATAATAGAGCCAGAAACTTGAAAGTGTGCTCACAACAAAAGAACTGGGTTTCCTACACACACGGACCATATCTAGGTCAACTCTGCTCCTGAAACTGATACAAACCACAGGTCCTCTAACATCCAATGCTTTTCAGTTAAGAGCGAGAAACCTGTGAGCTTCGTAAACGATTTATATTCATTTTTAGCTGAAAAGTGACAGTGTTTACCTGAAATGATGACTTGCATGTAGGAAGACACAGAGCCTGGGATTTAACTCCATTTCTGAAGGGAAACACACAGCACAGTTCTCATCCATGAAAAACACTCTGCTTTAGAGCACGGAGCAGGCTCTTGCTTTCTAGAGTCTCTAATAGAGCCAGAAAATGGAGGGTACTCTGAACAAAAGAACGGTGTTTTCTACACATATGGACCATAGCTAGTTCATCTCTGCTTCTGAAACTGATAGAAACCACAAGTCCTCCAACATCCAATGCTATTCAATTAAGAGCGAGAAACGTGTGATCTTTGTAAACGATTTATATTCATTTGAGCTGAAAAGTGACAGTGTTTACCTGAAATGATGACTTGCATGTAGGAAGACACAGAGCCTGGGATTTAACTCCATTTTCTGAAGGGAAACACACAGCACAGTTCTCATCCATGAAAAACACTCTGCTTTAGAGCACGGAGCAGGCTCTTACTTTCTAGAATCTCTAAAATAGCCAGGAAACTTGAGGGTACTCTGAATAAAAGAACGGTGTTTCCTACACGTACCGACCATAGCTAGTTCAACTCTGCTTCTGAAACTGACACAAACCACAAGTCTTAACATCTCATGCTTTACACTTAACAGCAAAAAACGTGTGAGCTTCGTTAATGATTTATATTCATTTGAGCTGAAAAGTGACTGCGTTTACCTGAAAAGTTGTCTTGCTTGTAGGAAGACACAGAGCCTGGAATTTAACTCCATTTCTGAAGGGAAACACACAGCACAGTTCTCTTCCATGAAATACACTCTGCTTTGGAGCAAGAAGCACACTCTTGCTTTCTAAGAGTCTCTAATACAGCAGATAACGTGACTGTGGTCAGAACAAAATAATGGAGTTTCATACACATACGGACCATATCTAGGTCAACTCTTCTACGGAAACTGATACAAGGCACAGTTCCATTAACATGCAATGCTTTTCAGTTAAGAGCGAGAAAGGTGTGAGCTTCGTAAATGATTTATATTCATTTGAGCTGAAAAGTGACAGCGTTTATCTGAAATGATGACTTGCTTGTAGGAAGACACAGCGCCTGGGATATAACTCCATTTCTGAAGGGAAACACACAACACAGTTCTCATCCATGAAACACACTCTGCTTTAGAGCACGGAGCATGCTCTTGCTTTCTAGAGTCTCTAATAGAGCCAGAAAATGGAGGGTACTCTGAACAAAAGAACGGTGTTTTCTACACATATGGACCATAGCTAGTTCAACTCTGGTTCTGAAACTGATAGAAACCACAAGTCCTCCAACATCCAATGCTATTCAATTAAGAGCGAGAAACGTGTGATCTTTGTAAACGATTTATATTCATTTGAGCTGAAAAGTGACAGTGTTTACCTGAAATGATGACTTGCATGTAGGAAGACACAGAGCCTGGGATTTAACTCCATTTCTGAAGGGAAACACACAGCACAGTTCTCATCCATGAAAAACACTCTGCTTTAGAGCACGGAGCAGGTTCTTGCTTTCTAGAATCTCTAAAATAGCCAGAAACTTGAGGGTACTCTGAACAAAAGAACGGTGTTTCCTACACATACGGACCATATCTAGGTCAACTCTTCTTCTAAAACTGAAACAAACCACAGTTCCTCTAACATGCAATGCTTTCCAGTTAAGAGCGAGAAACTTGTGAGCTTCGTGAACGATGTAGCTTTGTTTGAGCTGAAAGGTGACTGAGTTTACGTGAAACGAAGTCTTGCTTGTAGGAAGATACAGAGCCTGTGATTTAATTCCATTTCTGAAGGGGAACACACAGCATAGTTCTCATCCATGAAACACACTCTGCTTTAGAGCAAGAAGCACACTCTTGCTTTCTAAGAGTCTCTAATACAGCAGGAAACGTGACTGTGGTCAGAACAAAATAACGGTGTTTCATACACATACGGACCATATCTATGTCAACTCTTCTATGGAAACTGATACGAAGCACAGTTCCATTAACATGCAATGCTTTCAAGTTAAGAGCGAGAAACATATGAGCCTTGTGAACGATGTAGCTTCCTTTGAGCTGAAAAGTGACTGAGTTTAACGGAAAAGATGTCTTGCTTGTAGGAAGACACAGAGCCTGGGATTTAACTCCATTTCTGAAGGGAAACGCACAGCACAGTTCTCATCCATGAAACACACTCTGCTTTAGAGCAAGAAGCACGCTCTTGCTTTCTAGAGTCTATAATAGAGCCAGAAACTTGAATGTGTGCTCAGAACAAAAGAACTGGGTTTCCTACACACACGGACCATATCTAGTTCAACTCTGCTCCTGAAACAGACACAAACCACAGGTCCTCTAACATCAAATGCTTTTCAGTTAAGAGCGAGAAACCTGTGAGCTTTGTAAACGATTTATATTCATTTGAGCTGAAAAGTGACAGCGTTTACCTGAAATGATGACTTGCTTGTAGGAAGACACAGAGCCTGGGATTTAACTCCATTTCTGAAGGGAAACACACAGCACAGTTCTCACCCATGAAAAACACTCTGCTTTAGAGCACAGAGCAGGCTCTTGCTTTCTAGAATCTCTAAAATAGCCAGAAACTTGAGGGTACTCTGAATAAAAGAACGGTGTTTCCTACACATACCGACCATAGCTAGTTCAACTCTGCTTCTGAAACTGACACAAACCACAAGTCATCTAACATCTCATGCTTTACACTTAACAGCAAAAAACGTGTGAGCTTCGTTAATGATTTATATTCATTTGAGCTGAAAAGTGACTGCGTTTACCTGAAAAGTTGTCTTGCTTGTAGGAAGACACAGAGCCTGGAATTTAACTCCATTTCTGAAGGGAAACACACAGCACAGTTCTCTTCCATGAAATACACTCTGCTTTGGAGCAAGAAGCACACTCTTGCTTTCTAAGAGTCTCTAATACAGCAGATAACGTGACTGTGGTCAGAACAAAATAATGGAGTTTCATACACATACGGACCATATCTAGGTCAACTCTTCTACGGAAACTGATACAAGGCACAGTTCCATTAACATGCAATGCTTTTCAGTTAAGAGCGAGAAAGGTGTGAGTTCGTAAATGATTTATATTCATTTGAGCTGAAAAGTGACAGCGTTTATCTGAAATGATGACTTGCTTGTAGGAAGACACAGCACCTGGGATTTAACTCCATTTCTGAAGGGAAACACACAACACAGTTCTCATCCATGAAACACACTCTGCTTTAGAGCACGGAGCATGCTCTTGCTTTCTAGAGTCTCTAATAGAGCCAGAAAATGGAGGGTACTCTGAACAAAAGAACGGTGTTTTCTACACATATGGACCATAGCTAGTTCAACTCTGGTTCTGAAACTGATAGAAACCACAAGTCCTCCAACATACAATGCTATTCAATTAAGAGCGAGAAACGTGTGATCTTTGTAAACGATTTATATTCATTTGAGCTGAAAAGTGACTGCGTTACCTGAAATGATGTCTTGCTTGTAGGAGGACATTGAGCCTGGAATATAACTCCATTTCTGAAGAGAAACACACAGCAGAGTTCTCACGATGAAATACACTCTGCGTTTTGGAAGAAGCACGCTCTTGCTTTCTAGAGTCTCTTATAGAGCAGGAAACGTGACTGTGGTCAGTACAAAATAACGGTGTTTCCTACACATACAGACCATATCTAGGTCAACTCATCTTCTGAAACTGATACAAAGCACAGTTCCATTAACATGCAATGCTTTCAAGTTAAGAGCAAGAAACGTGTGAGCTTCGTGAACGATGTAGCTTCCTTTGAGCTGAAAAGTGACTGAGTTTACCTGAAAAGATGTCTTGCTTGTAGGAAGACACAGAGCCTGGGATTTAACTCCATTTCTGAAGGGAAACACACAGCACAGTTCTCATCCATGAAACACACTCTGCTTTAGAGCAAGAAGCACGCTCTTGCTTTCTAGAGTCTATAATAGAGCCAGAAACTTGATAGTGTGCTCACAACAAAAGAACTGGGTTTGCTACACACACGGACCATATCTAGGTCAACTCTGCTCCTGAAACTGATACAAACCACAAGTCCTCCAACATCCAATGCTATTCAATTAAGAGCGAGAAACGTGTGATCTTTGTAAACGATTTATATTCATTTGAGCTGAAAAATGACAGTGTTTACCTGAAATGATGACTTGCATGTAGGAAGACACAGAGCCTGGGATTTAACTCCATTTCTGAAGGGAAACACACAGCACAGTTCTCATCCATGAAAAACACTCTGCTTTAGAGCACAGAGCAGGCTCTTGCTTTCTAGAATCTCTAAAATAGCCAGAAACTTGAGGGTACTCTGAACAAAAGAACGGTGTTTCCTACACATACGGACCATATCTAGGTCAACTCTTCTTCTAAAACTGAAACAAACCACAGTTCCTCTAACATGCAATGCTTTCCAGTTAAGAGCGAGAAACTTGTGAGCTTCGTGAACGATGTAGCTTTGTTTGAGCTGAAAGGTGACTGAGTTTACGTGAAACGAAGTCTTGCTTGTAGGAAGATACAGAGCCTGTGATTTAATTCCATTTCTGAAGGGGAACACACAGCATAGTTCTCATCCATGAAACACACTCTGCTTTAGAGCAAGAAGCACACTCTTGCTTTCTAAGAGTCTCTAATACAGCAGGAAACGTGACTGTGGTCAGAACAAAATAACGGTGTTTCATACACATACGGACCATATCTATGTCAACTCTTCTATGGAAACTGATACGAAGCACAGTTCCATTAACATGCAATGCTTTCAAGTTAAGAGCGAGAAACATATGAGCCTTGTGAACGATGTAGCTTCCTTTGAGCTGAAAAGTGACTGAGTTTACCTGAAAAGATGTCTTGCTTGTAGGAAGATACAGAGCCTGGGATTTAACTCCATTTCTGAAGGGAAACACACAGCACAGTTCTCATCCATGAAACACACTCTGCTTTAGAGCAAGAAGCACGCTCTTGCTTTCTAGAGTCTATAATAGAGCCAGAAACTTGAAAGTGTGCTCAGAACAAAAGAACTGGGTTTCCTACACACACGGACCATATCTAGTTCAACTCTGCTCCTGAAACAGACACAAACCACAGGTCCTCTAACATCAAATGCTTTTCAGTTAAGAGCGAGAAACCTGTGAGCTTTGTAAACGATTTATATTCATTTGAGCTGAAAAGTGACAGCGTTTACCTGAAAGGATGACTTGCTTGTAGGAAGACACAGAGCCTGGGATTTAACTCCATTTCTGAAGGGAAACACACAGCACAGTTCTCACCCATGAAAAACACTCTGCTTTAGAGCACAGAGCAGGCTCTTGCTTTCTAGAATCTCTAAAATAGCCAGAAACTTGAGGGTACTCTGAATAAAAGAACGGTGTTTCCTACACATACCGACCATAGCTAGTTCAACTCTGCTTCTGAAACTGACACAAACCACAAGTCATCTAACATCTCATGCTTTACACTTAACAGCAAAAAACGTGTGAGCTTCGTTAATGATTTATATTCATTTGAGCTGAAAAGTGACTGCGTTTACCTGAAAAGTTGTCTTGCTTGTAGGAAGACACAGAGCCTGGAATTTAACTCCATTTCTGAAGGGAAACACACAGCACAGTTCTCTTCCATGAAATACACTCTGCTTTGGAGCAAGAAGCACACTCTTGCTTTCTAAGAGTCTCTAATACAGCAGATAACGTGACTGTGGTCAGAACAAAATAATGGAGTTTCATACACATACGGACCATATCTAGGTCAACTCTTCTACGGAAACTGATACAAGGCACAGTTCCATTAACATGCAATGCTTTTCAGTTAAGAGCGAGAAAGGTGTGAGTTCGTAAATGATTTATATTCATTTGAGCTGAAAAGTGACAGCGTTTATCTGAAATGATGACTTGCTTGTAGGAAGACACAGCACCTGGGATTTAACTCCATTTCTGAAGGGAAACACACAACACAGTTCTCATCCATGAAACACACTCTGCTTTAGAGCACGGAGCATGCTCTTGCTTTCTAGAGTCTCTAATAGAGCCAGAAAATGGAGGGTACTCTGAACAAAAGAACGGTGTTTTCTACACATATGGACCATAGCTAGTTCAACTCTGGTTCTGAAACTGATAGAAACCACAAGTCCTCCAACATACAATGCTATTCAATTAAGAGCGAGAAACGTGTGATCTTTGTAAACGATTTATATTCATTTGAGCTGAAAAGTGACTGCGTTACCTGAAATGATGTCTTGCTTGTAGGAGGACATTGAGCCTGGAATATAACTCCATTTCTGAAGAGAAACACACAGCAGAGTTCTCACGATGAAATACACTCTGCGTTTTGGAAGAAGCACGCTCTTGCTTTCTAGAGTCTCTTATAGAGCAGGAAACGTGACTGTGGTCAGTACAAAATAACGGTGTTTCCTACACATACAGACCATATCTAGGTCAACTCATCTTCTGAAACTGATACAAAGCACAGTTCCATTAACATGCAATGCTTTCAAGTTAAGAGCAAGAAACGTGTGAGCTTCGTGAACGATGTAGCTTCCTTTGAGCTGAAAAGTGACTGAGTTTACCTGAAAAGATGTCTTGCTTGTAGGAAGACACAGAGCCTGGGATTTAACTCCATTTCTGAAGGGAAACACACAGCACAGTTCTCATCCATGAAACACACTCTGCTTTAGAGCAAGAAGCACGCTCTTGCTTTCTAGAGTCTATAATAGAGCCAGAAACTTGATAGTGTGCTCACAACAAAAGAACTGGGTTTGCTACACACACGGACCATATCTAGGTCAACTCTGCTCCTGAAACTGATACAAACCACAAGTCCTCCAACATCCAATGCTATTCAATTAAGAGCGAGAAACGTGTGATCTTTGTAAACGATTTATATTCATTTGAGCTGAAAAATGACAGTGTTTACCTGAAATGATGACTTGCATGTAGGAAGACACAGAGCCTGGGATTTAACTCCATTTCTGAAGGGAAACACACAGCACAGTTCTCATCCATGAAAAACACTCTGCTTTAGAGCACAGAGCAGGCTCTTGCTTTCTAGAATCTCTAAAATAGCCAGAAACTTGAGGGTACTCTGAACAAAAGAACGGTGTTTCCTACACATACGGACCATATCTAGGTCAACTCTTCTTCTAAAACTGAAACAAACCACAGTTCCTCTAACATGCAATGCTTTCCAGTTAAGAGCGAGAAACTTGTGAGCTTCGTGAACGATGTAGCTTTGTTTGAGCTGAAAGGTGACTGAGTTTACGTGAAACGAAGTCTTGCTTGTAGGAAGATACAGAGCCTGTGATTTAATTCCATTTCTGAAGGGGAACACACAGCATAGTTCTCATCCATGAAACACACTCTGCTTTAGAGCAAGAAGCACACTCTTGCTTTCTAAGAGTCTCTAATACAGCAGGAAACGTGACTGTGGTCAGAACAAAATAACGGTGTTTCATACACATACGGACCATATCTATGTCAACTCTTCTATGGAAACTGATACGAAGCACAGTTCCATTAACATGCAATGCTTTCAAGTTAAGAGCGAGAAACATATGAGCCTTGTGAACGATGTAGCTTCCTTTGAGCTGAAAAGTGACTGAGTTTACCTGAAAAGATGTCTTGCTTGTAGGAAGATACAGAGCCTGGGATTTAACTCCATTTCTGAAGGGAAACACACAGCACAGTTCTCATCCATGAAACACACTCTGCTTTAGAGCAAGAAGCACGCTCTTGCTTTCTAGAGTCTATAATAGAGCCAGAAACTTGAAAGTGTGCTCAGAACAAAAGAACTGGGTTTCCTACACACACGGACCATATCTAGTTCAACTCTGCTCCTGAAACAGACACAAACCACAGGTCCTCTAACATCAAATGCTTTTCAGTTAAGAGCGAGAAACCTGTGAGCTTTGAAAACGATTTATATTCATTTGAGCTGAAAAGTGACAGCGTTTACCTGAAAGGATGACTTGCTTGTAGGAAGACACAGAGCCTGGGATTTAACTCCATTTCTGAAGGGAAACACACAGCACAGTTCTCACCCATGAAAAACACTCTGCTTTAGAGCACAGAGCAGGCTCTTGCTTTCTAGAATCTCTAAAATAGCCAGAAACTTGAGGGTACTCTGAATAAAAGAACGGTGTTTCCTACACATACCGACCATAGCTAGTTCAACTCTGCTTCTGAAACTGACACAAACCACAAGTCATCTAACATCTCATGCTTTACACTTAACAGCAAAAAACGTGTGAGCTTCGTTAATGATTTATATTCATTTGAGCTGAAAAGTGACTGCGTTTACCTGAAAAGTTGTCTTGCTTGTAGGAAGACACAGAGCCTGGAATTTAACTCCATTTCTGAAGGGAAACACACAGCACAGTTCTCTTCCATGAAATACACTCTGCTTTGGAGCAAGAAGCACACTCTTGCTTTCTAAGAGTCTCTAATACAGCAGATAACGTGACTGTGGTCAGAACAAAATAATGGAGTTTCATACACATACGGACCATATCTAGGTCAACTCTTCTACGGAAACTGATACAAGGCACAGTTCCATTAACATGCAATGCTTTTCAGTTAAGAGCGAGAAAGGTGTGAGTTCGTAAATGATTTATATTCATTTGAGCTGAAAAGTGACAGCGTTTATCTGAAATGATGACTTGCTTGTAGGAAGACACAGCACCTGGGATTTAACTCCATTTCTGAAGGGAAACACACAACACAGTTCTCATCCATGAAACACACTCTGCTTTAGAGCACGGAGCATGCTCTTGCTTTCTAGAGTCTCTAATAGAGCCAGAAAATGGAGGGTACTCTGAACAAAAGAACGGTGTTTTCTACACATATGGACCATAGCTAGTTCAACTCTGGTTCTGAAACTGATAGAAACCACAAGTCCTCCAACATACAATGCTATTCAATTAAGAGCGAGAAACGTGTGATCTTTGTAAACGATTTATATTCATTTGAGCTGAAAAGTGACTGCGTTACCTGAAATGATGTCTTGCTTGTAGGAGGACATTGAGCCTGGAATATAACTCCATTTCTGAAGAGAAACACACAGCAGAGTTCTCACGATGAAATACACTCTGCGTTTTGGAAGAAGCACGCTCTTGCTTTCTAGAGTCTCTTATAGAGCAGGAAACGTGACTGTGGTCAGTACAAAATAACGGTGTTTCCTACACATACAGACCATATCTAGGTCAACTCATCTTCTGAAACTGATACAAAGCACAGTTCCATTAACATGCAATGCTTTCAAGTTAAGAGCAAGAAACGTGTGAGCTTCGTGAACGATGTAGCTTCCTTTGAGCTGAAAAGTGACTGAGTTTACCTGAAAAGATGTCTTGCTTGTAGGAAGACACAGAGCCTGGGATTTAACTCCATTTCTGAAGGAAACACACAGCACAGTTCTCATCCATGAAACACACTCTGCTTTAGAGCAAGAAGCACGCTCTTGCTTTCTAGAGTCTATAATAGAGCCAGAAACTTGATAGTGTGCTCACAACAAAAGAACTGGGTTTGCTACACACACGGACCATATCTAGGTCAACTCTGCTCCTGAAACTGATACAAACCACAAGTCCTCCAACATCAATGCTATTCAATTAAGAGCGAGAAACGTGTGATCTTTGTAAACGATTTATATTCATTTGAGCTGAAAAATGACAGTGTTTACCTGAAATGATGACTTGCATGTAGGAAGACACAGAGCCTGGGATTTAACTCCATTTCTGAAGGGAAACACACAGCACAGTTCTCATCCATGAAAAACACTCTGCTTTAGAGCACAGAGCAGGCTCTTGCTTTCTAGAATCTCTAAAATAGCCAGAAACTTGAGGGTACTCTGAACAAAAGAACGGTGTTTCCTACACATAACGGACCATATCTAGGTCAACTCTTCTTCTAAACTGAAACAAACCACAGTTCCTCTAACATGCAATGCTTTCCAGTTAAGAGCGAGAAACTTGTGAGCTTCGTGAACGATGTAGCTTTGTTTGAGCTGAAAGGTGACTGAGTTTACGTGAAACGAAGTCTTGCTTGTAGGAAGATACAGAGCCTGTGATTTAATTCCATTTCTGAAGGGGAACACACAGCATAGTTCTCATCATGAAACACACTCTGCTTTAGAGCAAGAAGCACACTCTTGCTTTCTAAGAGTCTCTAATACAGCAGGAAACGTGACTGTGGTCAGAACAAAATAACGGTGTTTCATACACATACGGACCATATCTATGTCAACTCTTCTATGGAAACTGATACGAAGCACAGTTCCATTAACATGCAATGCTTTCAAGTTAAGAGCGAGAAACATATGAGCCTTGTGAACGATGTAGCTTCCTTTGAGCTGAAAAGTGACTGAGTTTACCTGAAAAGATGTCTTGCTTGTAGGAAGATACAGAGCCTGGGATTTAACTCCATTTCTGAAGGGAAACACACAGCACAGTTCTCATCCATGAAACACACTCTGCTTTAGAGCAAGAAGCACGCTCTGCTTTCTAGAGTCTATAATAGAGCCAGAAACTTGAAAGTGTGCTCAGAACAAAAGAACTGGGTTTCCTACACACACGGACCATATCTAGTTCAACTCTGCTCCTGAAACAGACACAAACCACAGGTCCTCTAACATCAAATGCTTTTCAGTTAAGAGCGAGAAACCTGTGAGCTTTGTAAACGATTTATATTCATTTGAGCTGAAAAGTGACAGCGTTTACCTGAAAGGATGACTTGCTTGTAGGAAGACACAGAGCCTGGGATTTAACTCCATTTCTGAAGGGAAACACACAGCACAGTTCTCACCATGAAAAACACTCTGCTTTAGAGCACAGAGCAGGCTCTTGCTTTCTAGAATCTCTAAAATAGCCAGAAACTTGAGGGTACTCTGAATAAAAGAACGGTGTTTCCTACACATACCGACCATAGCTAGTTCAACTCTGCTTCTGAAACTGACACAAACCACAAGTCATCTAACATCTCATGCTTTACACTTAACAGCAAAAAACGTGTGAGCTTCGTTAATGATTATATTCATTTGAGCTGAAAAGTGACTGCGTTTACCTGAAAAGTTGTCTTGCTTGTAGGAAGACACAGAGCCTGGAATTTAACTCCATTTCTGAAGGGAAACACACAGCACAGTTCTCTTCCATGAAATACACTCTGCTTTGGAGCAAGAAGCACACTCCTTGCTTTCTAAGAGTCTCTAATACAGCAGATAACGTGACTGTGGTCAGAACAAAATAATGGAGTTTCATACACATACGGACCATATCTAGGTCAACTCTTCTACGGAAACTGATACAAGGCACAGTTCCATTAACATGCAATGCTTTTCAGTTAAGAGCGAGAAAGGTGTGAGTTCGTAAATGATTTATATTCATTTGAGCTGAAAGTGACAGCGTTTATCTGAAATGATGACTTGCTTGTAGGAAGACACAGCACCTGGATTTAACTCCATTTCTGAAGGGAAACACACAACACAGTTCTCATCCATGAAACACACTCTGCTTTAGAGCACGGAGCATGCTCTTGCTTTCTAGAGTCTCTAATAGAGCCAGAAAATGGAGGGTACTCTGAACAAAAGAACGGTGTTTTCTACACATATGGACCATAGCTAGTTCAACTCTGGTTCTGAAACTGATAGAAACCACAAGTCCTCCAACATACAATGCTATTCAATTAAGAGCGAGAAACGTGTGATCTTTGTAAACGATTTATATTCATTTGAGCTGAAAAGTGACTGCGTTACCTGAAATGATGTCTTGCTTGTAGGAGGACATTGAGCTGGAATATAACTCCATTTCTGAAGAGAAACACACAGCAGAGTTCTCACGATGAAATACACTCTGCGTTTTGGAAGAAGCACGCTCTTGCTTTCTAGAGTCTCTTATAGAGCAGGAAACGTGACTGTGGTCAGTACAAAATAACGGTGTTTCCTACACATACAGACCATATCTAGGTCAACTCATCTTCTGAAACTGATACAAAGCACAGTTCCATTAACATGCAATGCTTTCAAGTTAAGAGCAAGAAACGTGTGAGCTTCGTGAACGATGTAGCTTCCTTTGAGCTGAAAAGTGACTGAGTTTACCTGAAAAGATGTCTTGCTTGTAGGAAGACACAGAGCCTGGGATTTAACTCCATTTCTGAAGGGAAACACACAGCACAGTTCTCATCCATGAAACACACTCTGCTTTAGAGCAAGAAGCACGCTCTTGCTTTCTAGAGTCTATAATAGAGCCAGAAACTTGATAGTGTGCTCACAACAAAAGAACTGGGTTTGCTACACACACGGACCATATCTAGGTCAACTCTGCTCCTGAAACTGATACAAACCACAAGTCCTCCAACATCCAATGCTATATGCTATTCAATTAAGAGCGAGAAACGTGTGATCTTTGTAAACGATTTATATTCATTTGAGCTGAAAAATGACAGTGTTTACCTGAAATGATGACTTGCATGTAGGAAGACACAGAGCCTGGGATTTAACTCCATTTCTGAAGGGAAACACACAGCACAGTTCTCATCCATGAAAAACACTCTGCTTTAGAGCACAGAGCAGGCTCTTGCTTTCTAGAATCTCTAAAATAGCCAGAAACTTGAGGGTACTCTGAACAAAAGAACGGTGTTTCCTACACATACGGACCATATCTAGGTCAACTCTTCTTCTAAAACTGAAACAAACCACAGTTCCTCTAACATGCAATGCTTTCCAGTTAAGAGCGAGAAACTTGTGAGCTTCGTGAACGATGTAGCTTTGTTTGAGCTGAAAGGTGACTGAGTTTACGTGAAACGAAGTCTTGCTTGTAGGAAGATACAGAGCCTGTGATTTAATTCCATTTCTGAAGGGGAACACACAGCATAGTTCTCATCCATGAAACACACTCTGCTTTAGAGCAAGAAGCACACTCTTGCTTTCTAAGAGTCTCTAATACAGCAGGAAACGTGACTGTGGTCAGAACAAAATAACGGTGTTTCATACACATACGGACCATATCTATGTCAACTCTTCTATGGAAACTGATACGAAGCACAGTTCCATTAACATGCAATGCTTTCAAGTTAAGAGCGAGAAACATATGAGCCTTGTGAACGATGTAGCTTCCTTTGAGCTGAAAAGTGACTGAGTTTACCTGAAAAGATGTCTTGCTTGTAGGAAGATACAGAGCCTGGGATTTAACTCCATTTCTGAAGGGAAACACACAGCACAGTTCTCATCCATGAAACACACTCTGCTTTAGAGCAAGAAGCACGCTCTTGCTTTCTAGAGTCTATAATAGAGCCAGAAACTTGAAAGTGTGCTCAGAACAAAAGAACTGGGTTTCCTACACACACGGACCATATCTAGTTCAACTCTGCTCCTGAAACAGACACAAACCACAGGTCCTCTAACATCAAATGCTTTTCAGTTAAGAGCGAGAACCTGTGAGCTTTGAAAACGATTTATATTCATTTGAGCTGAAAAGTGACAGCGTTTACCTGAAAGGATGACTTGCTTGTAGGAAGACACAGAGCCTGGGATTTAACTCCATTTCTGAAGGGAAACACACAGCACAGTTCTCACCCATGAAAAAACACTCTGCTTTAGAGCACAGAGCAGGCTCTTGCTTTCTAGAATCTCTAAAATAGCCAGAAACTTGAGGGTACTCTGAATAAAAGAACGGTGTTTCCTACACATACCGACCATAGCTAGTTCAACTCTGCTTCTGAAACTGACACAAACCACAAGTCATCTAACATCTCATGCTTTACACTTAACAGCAAAAAACGTGTGAGCTTCGTTAATGATTTATATTCATTTGAGCTGAAAAGTGACTGCGTTTACCTGAAAAGTTGTCTTGCTTGTAGGAAGACACAGAGCCTGGAATTTAACTCCATTTCTGAAGGGAAACACACAGCACAGTTCTCTTCCATGAAATACACTCTGCTTTGGAGCAAGAAGCACACTCTTGCTTTCTAAGAGTCTCTAATACAGCAGATAACGTGACTGTGGTCAGAACAAAATAATGGAGTTTCATACACATACGGACCATATCTAGGTCAACTCTTCTACGGAAACTGATACAAGGCACAGTTCCATTAACATGCAATGCTTTTCAGTTAAGAGCGAGAAAGGTGTGAGTTCGTAAATGATTTATATTCATTTGAGCTGAAAAGTGACAGCGTTTATCTGAAATGATGACTTGCTTGTAGGAAGACACAGCACCTGGGATTTAACTCCATTTCTGAAGGGAAACACACAACACAGTTCTCATCCATGAAACACACTCTGCTTTAGAGCACGGAGCATGCTCTTGCTTTCTAGAGTCTCTAATAGAGCCAGAAAATGGAGGGTACTCTGAACAAAAGAACGGTGTTTTCTACACATATGGACCATAGCTAGTTCAACTCTGCTTCTGAAACTGATAGAAACCACAAGTCCTCCAACATACAATGCTATTCAATTAAGAGCGAGAAACGTGTGATCTTTGTAAACGATTTATATTCATTTGAGCTGAAAAGTGACTGCGTTACCTGAAATGATGTCTTGCTTGTAGGAGGACATTGAGCCTGGAATATAACTCCATTTCTGAAGAGAAACACACAGCAGAGTTCTCACGATGAAATACACTCTGCGTTTTGGAAGAAGCACGCTCTTGCTTTCTAGAGTCTCTTATAGAGCAGGAAACGTGACTGTGGTCAGTACAAAATAACGGTGTTTCCTACACATACAGACCATATCTAGGTCAACTCATCTTCTGAAACTGATACAAAGCACAGTTCCATTAACATGCAATGCTTTCAAGTTAAGAGCAAGAAACGTGTGAGCTTCGTGAACGATGTAGCTTCCTTTGAGCTGAAAAGTGACTGAGTTTACCTGAAAAGATGTCTTGCTTGTAGGAAGACACAGAGCCTGGGATTTAACTCCATTTCTGAAGGGAAACACACAGCACAGTTCTCATCCATGAAACACACTCTGCTTTAGAGCAAGAAGCACGCTCTTGCTTTCTAGAGTCTATAATAGAGCCAGAAACTTGATAGTGTGCTCACAACAAAAGAACTGGGTTTGCTACACACACGGACCATATCTAGGTCAACTCTGCTCCTGAAACTGATACAAACCACAAGTCCTCCAACATCCAATGCTATTCAATTAAGAGCGAGAAACGTGTGATCTTTGTAAACGATTTATATTCATTTGAGCTGAAAAATGACAGTGTTTACCTGAAATGATGACTTGCATGTAGGAAGACACAGAGCCTGGGATTTAACTCCATTTCTGAAGGGAAACACACAGCACAGTTCTCATCCATGAAAAACACTCTGCTTTAGAGCACAGAGCAGGCTCTTGCTTTCTAGAATCTCTAAAATAGCCAGAAACTTGAGGGTACTCTGAACAAAAGAACGGTGTTTCCTACACATACGGACCATATCTAGGTCAACTCTTCTTCTAAAACTGAAACAAACCACAGTTCCTCTAACATGCAATGCTTTCCAGTTAAGAGCGAGAAACTTGTGAGCTTCGTGAACGATGTAGCTTTGTTTGAGCTGAAAGGTGACTGAGTTTACGTGAAACGAAGTCTTGCTTGTAGGAAGATACAGAGCCTGTGATTTAATTCCATTCTGAAGGGGAACACACAGCATAGTTCTCATCCATGAAACACACTCTGCTTTAGAGCAAGAAGCACACTCTTGCTTTCTAAGAGTCTCTAATACAGCAGGAAACGTGACTGTGGTCAGAACAAAATAACGGTGTTTCATACACATACGGACCATATCTATGTCAACTCTTCTATGGAAACTGATACGAAGCACAGTTCCATTAACCATGCAATGCTTTCAAGTTAAGAGCGAGAAACATATGAGCCTTGTGAACGATGTAGCTTCCTTTGAGCTGAAAAGTGACTGAGTTTACCTGAAAAGATGTCTTGCTTGTAGGAAGATACAGAGCCTGGGATTTAACTCCATTTCTGAAGGGAAACACACAGCACAGTTCTCATCCATGAAACACACTCTGCTTTAGAGCAAGAAGCACGCTCTTGCTTTCTAGAGTCTATAATAGAGCCAGAAACTTGAAAGTGTGCTCAGAACAAAAGAACTGGGTTTCCTACACACACGGACCATATCTAGTTCAACTCTGCTCCTGAAACAGACACAAACCACAGGTCCTCTAACATCAAATGCTTTTCAGTTAAGAGCGAGAAACCTGTGAGCTTTGTAAACGATTTATATTCATTTGAGCTGAAAAGTGACAGCGTTTACCTGAAAGGATGACTTGCTTGTAGGAAGACACAGAGCCTGGGATTTAACTCCATTTCTGAAGGGAAACACACAGCACAGTTCTCACCCATGAAAAACACTCTGCTTTAGAGCACAGAGCAGGCTCTTGCTTTCTAGAATCTCTAAAATAGCCAGAAACTTGAGGGTACTCTGAATAAAAGAACGGTGTTTCCTACACATACCGACCATAGCTAGTTCAACTCTGCTTCTGAAACTGACACAAACCACAAGTCATCTAACATCTCATGCTTTACACTTAACAGCAAAAAACGTGTGAGCTTCGTTAATGATTTATATTCATTTGAGCTGAAAAGTGACTGCGTTTACCTGAAAAGTTGTCTTGCTTGTAGGAAGACACAGAGCCTGGAATTTAACTCCATTTCTGAAGGGAAACACACAGCACAGTTCTCTTCCATGAAATACACTCTGCTTTGGAGCAAGAAGCACACTCTTGCTTTCTAAGAGTCTCTAATACAGCAGATAACGTGACTGTGGTCAGAACAAAATAATGGAGTTTCATACACATACGGACCATATCTAGGTCAACTCTTCTACGGAAACTGATACAAGGCACAGTTCCATTAACATGCAATGCTTTTCAGTTAAGAGCGAGAAAGGTGTGAGTTCGTAAATGATTTATATTCATTTGAGCTGAAAAGTGACAGCGTTTATCTGAAATGATGACTTGCTTGTAGGAAGACACAGCACCTGGGATTTAACTCCATTTCTGAAGGAAACACACAACACAGTTCTCATCCATGAAACACACTCTGCTTTAGAGCACGGAGCATGCTCTTGCTTTCTAGAGTCTCTAATAGAGCCAGAAAATGGAGGGTACTCTGAACAAAAGAACGGTGTTTTCTACACATATGGACCATAGCTAGTTCAACTCTGCTTCTGAAACTGATAGAAACCACAAGTCCTCCAACATCCAATGCTATTCAATTAAGAGCGAGAAACGTGTGATCTTTGTAAACGATTTATATTCATTTGAGCTGAAAAGTGACTGCGTTACCTGAAATGATGTCTTGCTTGTAGGAGGACATTGAGCCTGGAATATAACTCCATTTCTGAAGAGAAACACACAGCAGAGTTCTCACGATGAAATACACTCTGCGTTTTGGAAGAAGCACGCTCTTGCTTTCTAGAGTCTCTTATAGAGCAGGAAACGTGACTGTGGTCAGTACAAAATAACGGTGTTTCCTACACATACAGACCATATCTAGGTCAACTCATCTTCTGAAACTGATACAAAGCACAGTTCCATTAACATGCCTTGCTTTCAAGTTAAGAGCAAGAAACGTGTGAGCTTCGTGAACGATGTAGCTTCCTTTGAGCTGAAAAGTGACTGAGTTTACCTGAAAAGATGTCTTGCTTGTAGGAAGACACAGAGCCTGGGATTTAACTCATTTCTGAAGGGAAACACACAGCACAGTTCTCATCCATGAAACACACTCTGCTTTAGAGCAAGAAGCACGCTCTTGCTTTCTAGAGTCTATAATAGAGCCAGAAACTTGAAGTGTGCTCACAACAAAAGAACTGGGTTTCCTACACACACGGACCATATCTAGGTCAACTCTGCTCCTGAAACTGATACAAACCACAGGTCCTCTAACATCCAATGCTTTTCAGTTAAGAGCGAGAAACCTGTGAGCTTCGTAAACGATTTATATTCATTTTTAGCTGAAAAGTGACAGTGTTTACCTGAAATGATGACTTGCATGTAGGAAGACACAGAGCCTGGGATTTAACTCCATTTCTGAAGGGAAACACACAGCACAGTTCTCATCCATGAAAAACACTCTGCTTTACAGCACAGAGCAGGCTCTTGCTTTCTAGAATCTCTAAAATAGCCAGAAACTTGAGGGTACTCTGAACAAAACAACGGTGTTTCCTACACATACGGACCATATCTAGGTCAACTCTTCTTCTAAAACTGAAACAAACCACAGTTCCTCTAACATGCAATGCTTTCCAGTTAAGAGCGAGAAACTTGTGAGCTTCGTGAACGATGTAGCTTTGTTTGAGCTGAAAGGTGACTGAGTTTACGTGAAACGAAGTCTTGCTTGTAGGAAGATACAGAGCCTGTGATTTAATTCCATTTCTGAAGGGGAACACACAGCATAGTTCTCATCCATGAAACACACTCTGCTTTAGAGCAAGAAGCACACTCTTGCTTTCTAAGAGTCTCTAATACAGCAGGAAACGTGACTGTGGTCAGAACAAAATAACGGTGTTTCATACACATACGGACCATATCTATGTCAACTCTTCTATGGAAACTGATACGAAGCACAGTTCCATTAACATGCAATGCTTTCAAGTTAAGAGCGAGAAACATATGAGCCTTGTGAACGATGTAGCTTCCTTTGAGCTGAAAAGTGACTGAGTTTACCTGAAAAGATGTCTTGCTTGTAG